>CM077253.1:1526559-1596559 GCA_039654775.1 Spinibarbus caldwelli | reverse complement strand
GTCTCAAATAATGCACATGGTAATATCTGTCTAAAACACGTCTCAAATAATGCACATGGTAATATCTGTCTAAAACACGTCTCAAATAATGCACATGGTAATATCTGTCTAAAACATGTCTCAAATAATGCACATGGTAATATCTGTCTTAAACATGTCTCAAATAATGCACATGGTAATATCTGTCTAAAACATCTCAAATAATGCACATGGTAATATCTGTCTAAAACACGTCTCAAGTAGTGCACATGGTAATATCTGTCTAAAACACATCTCAAATAATGCACATGGTAATATCTGTCTAAAACATGTCTCAAATAATGCACATGGTAATATCTGTCTAAAACACGTCTCAAATAATGCACATGGTAATATCTGTCTAAAACATGTCTCAAATAATGCACATGGTAATATCTGTCTTAAACATGTCTCAAATAATGCACATGGAAATATCAGTCTAAAACACGTCTCAAATAATGCACATGGTAATATCTGTCTAAAACATGTCTCAAATAATGCACATGGTAATATCTGTCTAAAACATCTCAAATAATGCACATGGTAATATCTGTCTAAAATATTTCTCAAATAATGCACATGGTAATATCTGTCTAAAATATGTCTCAAATAATGCACATGGTAATATCTGTCTAAAACACGTCTCAAGTAATGCACATGGTAATATCTGTCTAAAACATGTCTCAAATAATGCACATGGTAATATCTGTCTAAAACATCTCAAATAATGCACATGGTAATATCTGTCTAAAACATGTCTCAAATAATGCACATGGTAATATCTGTCTAAAACATGTCTCAAATAATGCACATGGTAATATCTGTCTTAAACATGTCTCAAATAATGCACATGGTAATATCTGTCTAAAACATCTCAAATAATGCACATGGTAATATCTGTCTAAAACACGTCTCAAGTAGTGCACATGGTAATATCTGTCTAAAACATGTCTCAAATAATGCACATGGTAATATCTGTCTAAAACATGTCTCAAATAATGCACATGGTAATATCTGTCTAAAACATGTCTCAAATAATGCACATGGTAATATCTGTCTAAAACACGTCTCAAATAATGCACATGGTAATATCTGTCTAAAACATGTCTCAAATAATGCACATGGTAATATCTGTCTTAAACATGTCTCAAATAATGCACATGGAAATATCAGTCTAAAACACGTCTCAAATAATGCACATGGTAATATCTGTCTAAAATATGTCTCAAATAATGCACATGGTAATATCTGTCTTAAACATGTCTCAAATAATGCACATGGAAATATCAGTCTAAAACACGTCTCAAATAATGCACATGGTAATATCTGTCTAAAACATGTCTCAAATAATGCACATGGTAATATCTGTCTAAAACATCTCAAATAATGCACATGGTAATATCTGTCTAAAATATGTCTCAAATAATGCACATGGTAATATCTGTCTAAAATATGTCTCAAATAATGCACATGGTAATATCTGTCTAAAACACGTCTCAAGTAATGCACATGGTAATATCTGTCTAAAACATGTCTCAAATAATGCACATGGTAATATCTGTCTAAAACATCTCAAATAATGCACATGGTAATATCTGTCTAAAACATGTCTCAAATAATGCACATGGTAATATCTGTCTAAAACATGTCTCAAATAATGCACATGGTAATATCTGTCTAACATGTCTCAAATAATGCACATGGTAATATCTGTCTAAAACATCTCAAATAATGCACATGGTAATATCTGTCTAAAACACGTCTCAAGTAGTGCACATGGTAATATCTGTCTAAAACATGTCTCAAATAATGCACATGGTAATATCTGTCTAAAACATGTCTCAAATAATGCACATGGTAATATCTGTCTAAAACATCTCAAATAATGCACATGGTAATATCTGTCTAAAACACGTCTCAAGTAGTGCACATGGTAATATCTGTCTAAAACATGTCTCAAATAATGCACATGGTAATATCTGTCTAAAACACGTCTCAAATAATACACATGGTAATATCTGTCTAAAACACGTCTCAAATAATGCACATGGTAATATCTGTCTAAAACATGTCTCAAATAATGCACATGGTAATATCTGTCTAAAACACGTCTCAAGTAATGCACATGGTAATATCTGTCTAAAACACGTCTCAAATAATGCACATGGTAATATCTGTCTAAAACATGTCTCAAATAATGCACATGGTAATATCAGTCTAAAACATGTCTCAAATAATGCACATGGTAATATCTGTCTAAAACACGTCTCAAGTAATGCACATGGTAATATCTGTCTAAAACACGTCTCAAATAATGCACATGGTAATATCAGTCTAAAACACGTCTGAAGTAATGCACATGGTAATATCTGTCTAAAACACATCTCAAATAATGCACATGGTAATATCTGTCTAAAACATGTCTCAAATAATGCACATGGTAATATCTGTCTAAAACACGTCTCAAATAATGCACATGGTAATATCTGTCTAAAACACGTCTCAAATAATGCACATGGTAATATCTGTCTAAAACACGTCTCAAATAATGCACATGGTAATATCTGTCTAAAACACGTCTCAAATAATGCACATGGTAATATCTGTCTAAAACACGTCTCAAATAATGCACATGGTAATATCTGTCTAAAACACGTCTCAAATAATGCACATGGTAATATCTGTCTAAAACACGTCTCAAATAATGCACATGGTAATATCTGTCTAAAACATGTCTCAAATAATGCACATGGTAATATCTGTCTAAAACATGTCTCAAATAATGCACATGGTAATATCTGTCTAAAACACGTCTCAAATAATGCACATGGTAATATCTGTCTAAAACATCTCAAATAATGCACATGGTAATATCTGTCTAAAACACGTCTCAAATAATGCACATGGTAATATCTGTCTAAAACATGTCTCAAATAATGCACATGGTAATATCTGTCTTAAACATGTCTCAAATAATGCACATGGAAATATCAGTCTAAAACACGTCTCAAATAATGCACATGGTAATATCTGTCTAAAACATGTCTCAAATAATGCACATGGTAATATCTGTCTAAAACATCTCAAATAATGCACATGGTAATATCTGTCTAAAATATGTCTCAAATAATGCACATGGTGATATCTGTCTAAAACATGTCTCAAATAATGCACATGGTAATATCTGTCTAACATGTCTCAAATAATGCACATGGTAATATCTGTCTAAAACATCTCAAATAATGCACATGGTAATATCTGTCTAAAACACGTCTCAAGTAGTGCACATGGTAATATCTGTCTAAAACACATCTCAAATAATGCACATGGTAATATCTGTCTAAAACATGTCTCAAATAATGCACATGGTAATATCTGTCTAAAACACGTCTCAAATAATGCACATGGTAATATCTGTCTAAAACATGTCTCAAATAATGCACATGGTAATATCTGTCTTAAACATGTCTCAAATAATGCACATGGAAATATCAGTCTAAAACACGTCTCAAATAATGCACATGGTAATATCTGTCTAAAACATGTCTCAAATAATGCACATGGTAATATCTGTCTAAAACATCTCAAATAATGCACATGGTAATATCTGTCTAAAATATGTCTCAAATAATGCACATGGTAATATCTGTCTAAAATATGTCTCAAATAATGCACATGGTAATATCTGTCTAAAACACGTCTCAAGTAATGCACATGGTAATATCTGTCTAAAACATGTCTCAAATAATGCACATGGTAATATCTGTCTAAAACATCTCAAATAATGCACATGGTAATATCTGTCTAAAACATGTCTCAAATAATGCACATGGTAATATCTGTCTAAAACATGTCTCAAATAATGCACATGGTAATATCTGTCTAACATGTCTCAAATAATGCACATGGTAATATCTGTCTAAAACATCTCAAATAATGCACATGGTAATATCTGTCTAAAACACGTCTCAAGTAGTGCACATGGTAATATCTGTCTAAAACATGTCTCAAATAATGCACATGGTAATATCTGTCTAAAACATGTCTCAAATAATGCACATGGTAATATCTGTCTAAAACATGTCTCAAATAATGCACATGGTAATATCTGTCTAAAACACGTCTCAAATAATGCACATGGTAATATCTGTCTAAAACATGTCTCAAATAATGCACATGGTAATATCTGTCTTAAACATGTCTCAAATAATGCACATGGAAATATCAGTCTAAAACACGTCTCAAATAATGCACATGGTAATATCTGTCTAAAATATGTCTCAAATAATGCACATGGTAATATCTGTCTTAAACATGTCTCAAATAATGCACATGGAAATATCAGTCTAAAACACGTCTCAAATAATGCACATGGTAATATCTGTCTAAAACATGTCTCAAATAATGCACATGGTAATATCTGTCTAAAACATCTCAAATAATGCACATGGTAATATCTGTCTAAAATATGTCTCAAATAATGCACATGGTAATATCTGTCTAAAATATGTCTCAAATAATGCACATGGTAATATCTGTCTAAAACACGTCTCAAGTAATGCACATGGTAATATCTGTCTAAAACATGTCTCAAATAATGCACATGGTAATATCTGTCTAAAACATCTCAAATAATGCACATGGTAATATCTGTCTAAAACATGTCTCAAATAATGCACATGGTAATATCTGTCTAAAACATGTCTCAAATAATGCACATGGTAATATCTGTCTAACATGTCTCAAATAATGCACATGGTAATATCTGTCTAAAACATCTCAAATAATGCACATGGTAATATCTGTCTAAAACACGTCTCAAGTAGTGCACATGGTAATATCTGTCTAAAACATGTCTCAAATAATGCACATGGTAATATCTGTCTAAAACATGTCTCAAATAATGCACATGGTAATATCTGTCTAAAACATCTCAAATAATGCACATGGTAATATCAGTCTAAAACATGTCTCAAATAATGCACATGGTAATATCTGTCTAAAACATGTCTCAAATAATGCACATGGTAATATCTGTCTAAAACACGTCTCAAATAATACACATGGTAATATCTGTCTAAAACACGTCTCAAATAATGCACATGGTAATATCTGTCTAAAACATGTCTCAAATAATGCACATGGTAATATCTGTCTAAAACACGTCTCAAGTAATGCACATGGTAATATCTGTCTAAAACACGTCTCAAATAATGCACATGGTAATATCAGTCTAAAACACGTCTGAAGTAATGCACATGGTAATATCTGTCTAAAACACATCTCAAATAATGCACATGGTAATATCTGTCTAAAACACGTCTCAAGTAGTGCACATGGTAATATCTGTCTAAAACATGTCTCAAATAATGCACATGGTAATATCTGTCTAAAACATGTCTCAAATAATGCACATGGTAATATCTGTCTAAAACATCTCAAATAATGCACATGGTAATATCAGTCTAAAACATGTCTCAAATAATGCACATGGTAATATCTGTCTAAAACATGTCTCAAATAATGCACATGGTAATATCTGTCTAAAACACGTCTCAAATAATACACATGGTAATATCTGTCTAAAACACGTCTCAAATAATGCACATGGTAATATCTGTCTAAAACATGTCTCAAATAATGCACATGGTAATATCTGTCTAAAACACGTCTCAAGTAATGCACATGGTAATATCTGTCTAAAACACGTCTCAAATAATGCACATGGTAATATCAGTCTAAAACACGTCTGAAGTAATGCACATGGTAATATCTGTCTAAAACACATCTCAAATAATGCACATGGTAATATCAGTCTAAAACACGTCTGAAGTAATGCACATGGTAATATCTGTCTAAAACACATCTCAAATAATGCACATGGTAATATCTGTCTAAAACATGTCTCAAATAATGCACATGGTAATATCTGTCTAAAACATCTCAAATAATGCACATGGTAATATCTAAAACATGTCTCAAATAATGCAATGTGTCTCTGTCTGCAGTAATCCTGGGAAAGTCTCATTACGTTCTGTACGGTTTGGTGGCGGCGATGCAGCCTCGTATGCTGGTCACATTCGACGAGGAGCTCAGACCACTGCCAGTGTCCGTCAGAGTCGGACAGGTCTGTGTCTGTAACATATGTTTGAGATTTCACCACTAGTAGAGCTACTCTAGCGTTTGAATGTTTAGGGTTGATAAGATTTCTGTATGTTTTTGAAAGAAGTCTTTTCTGCTCACCAGGGCTGCATTTAATTGATCAAAAATACTGTAAAAATAGTGAAATATTACTGTAATTCAAAACAGGTTTTTTCTATGTGAATGTCTCAAACTGTAATTTATTTCTGTGATCTAAGCTAAATTTTCAGCGTCATTACTTCAGTCTTCAGTTTCACATGATCCTTCAGAAATCATGCTAATATGCTGATTTGCTGCTCAAGAAACATTTCTGATTATCAAGTTAAAATAAGAGAAAATAATTTTAACAATTAATACCAGTAGTGCAAATTTTATATATATATATATAATTTTTTTTTATTATTATTATTAGTGCAACAAACTGTAGCAAAATTTTGTTCAAAATGTAATAGTCCAAATAATTTTAACAACTGAAATATCAGTTAGTCAAAATTAAATAATAATAAAATATATTTATTCAAAATACAGTTTCTTTTTTATTTTTGTATTTTATTTTTAGTGTGTGACAAAACCTTTAGCTTTTTATTTTCACAGTATACAATAAGAAATTATTCAAAAATAAGTCAAAATTAAAATATCAGTAGTGCAAAATAAATGCACAAAATATAGTATATATATATATATATATATATATATGTGTGTGTGTGTGTGTGTGTGTAATTTTTTTTTTTTTTATTTATTTATTTATTTTTTTAGTTTAGTGTGAAAATGTATTTTTGCACTGCCACAGCATACAATGAGGAATTGTTCAAAAATAAATGTTAAAAATAATAGGTCAGGTAATTCTAACAATTAAAATAATATCATTAGTGCAAATTAAAGTGCATAAAATATATTTACAAAAGAAAAATCTTTTTCTTTTGTGTGTTGCAAACTGTAGTTTTGTATTGCCAGTAAATGAGAAATTGTTGAAAAATAAATCAAAATAAGATGGTGCAAGTAATTTAAATTAAAATGCAAGTAGTGCAAAATAGAATGAACAAAATGTTTATTCACAATATAATCTTATTTTTTCCTTTTTGAATTTTATTTTTAATGTGTGACAATTTTTTGCTTTGTATTGCTACAGTGTATAAAGACAGATTATTTAAAAAAAAAAAGTCGAAATAATAGTGCAAAAAAACAATTAAAATCAGTATTGCAAAATAAAATGCACAAAATGATTACTTATTTTTTTCCTTTTTGAATTTTATTTTTAATGCGTGTCAAACTGTAGCTTTGTATTGCCACAGTGTATCAAGAGAAATTGTACAAAAAAACAACAACAAAAAAAGTCACAATAATAGTGCAAAAAATTAACAATTAAAAATAAAAACAGTATTGCTAAATAAAATGCACAAAATATAGTACTTATACAAAATATTCTTTTCCTTTTGAATAAAAAAAAAAGAAATAAAAAAAAGAACAAAAATAAAAATCAAGTAATATCAGCAGTCCAAAATAAAATTAAAGTTTTAAAAATGGTAAACGCAGTTTTACTGATGTGATATTTCTGTATTTGTAGGCTGTAGATGTGGTGGGTCAGGCGGGGAAACCCAAAGCCATCACAGGTTTCCAGACTCACACCACACCGGTGCTGCTGGCTCACGGAGAGAGAGCGGAGCTGGCCACAGAGGAGTATATTCCTGTCACACCCATCCTGGAGGGCTTCGTCATCCTGCGCAAAAACCCCAACTACGACGCTTAGACGCTCTCAGGGACCTCTGTGTGACACGCCTGTACAATATTTAATGCTCCTTCCTTCTGATGTCGTTTCCTCTCCTCATTTTGTAATTAAGCATGAAATGAGTGTGTGAGTTTATCATCCTGCTAAACCGTTTTGCTTGTTTTTTTTACTTGTTCTGTAAAAGGTTAAGATACAAAAAATAAAAGAATTGTGGTCAAACCAGTGCGTTTGCACAAATTCATTTTGCTTGGTACCAAGGCAAGCAATTGTTCTTATTCTTATGACATTACTGATATCTTCACATGTTATATTTAATAGCATAGTAGTCATTGTGTGTTGATTAATATTCAGAAGTATTTTGCAATAGTAATATTAATAAATCTCTGGTTATGTTCATATAATGCTTCAGGAACATTTCAGCAGTCGAGCTAAAATAATGTTTTAGATGTTATTGTGAAGGAAAGTTGATTTTCTACAACACATTTTAATAATAACGCAATATATGAAGAATGTAGAAATCTTTTGTAACTACAAACCATGTCACTTTAGATTAATATAAAAGTAATATAATTTTTTTTTTTTTTTTTTTTTTAAGTTTTATTTTTAGTGACAAACTAGCTTTGCATTGCCACAGCGTACAATGAGAAATTGTTAAAAAAAAAAGTCAAAAATAATAAACAAAAATAATTTATAAAATTAAAATAAGTAGTTTAAAATAAAATGTACAAAATATTTTTTTTTTCCTTTTGAATTTTATTTTTAGTGTGTGACAAAAACTAGTTTTGTATTTTCACATTTAGGTCCATTTTATACCAGTTTTTCAGATGTCATGAAGAAAAATTGATTTCCTATCAATCTTTTTAATAATGAACAAATATTTGAGATAAAATAGAGCATTATAAATAATTTTCCTGTCACTTTTGATGAATAAAAAATTAAAAATAATACAAAATATATCTTTTCGTTTTGAATTTTATTTTTAATGTTTGGCAAACCATAGCTTACTGTGAGAAATTGTTCAAAATAATAGTTTTACCAATTTAAATAATTAAAATAATATCAGTAGTGCAAAATAAATTGCACAGAATATAAAATTTATACAAAATATATCTTGTCCTTTTGAAATTTATTGTGTGTGTGTGACAAAAACTGTAGCTTTGTATTTTCACGGAGTACAATGAGAAATTGAATTAAAATACTAAAACAATTTTTACAAATGTTGTCGTGGAAAACTGATTTCCTATATCCCTTTATAATAATAAAGCAACGTAAAACTTTCACTTTTATCAGAATGAGGGAAAGTTATTTTTAAGTTGGTCACCAGGCGGCGCTGTACGAAAAGGCCACGCCTCCGTAAGCCTCGACCAATCCCAGTTTACCAATCCTACTATGGGAATACTCATAAATATTAATGAAGCCATGCTGACGTTGCCCGTTGACCTATCAGCTGCGATCATGAATATTAACGATCTTAACTTATTTGTTTCAGTGCAGTCACGGCAGAGAATTAATATTCATAAGCAAAGCTCTGTTGTCACGTGGTCGGGATTCCCTATTGTCACCGATCCCGGAAGTTCCCGAGTCGCCGGTTTCCGCCGGAAAAGGTTCCGTCCGGTCCAGACGGGTCTGTCTCTTTTCGGTTCGGTTTCGCTCATCTGTGCCGGTACAGAACCGGACCGGCCGAGGCTGTACGATAAACTCCTGTCCGGTAAGAAACACGAGACCTTACCGGCTTTTGTGTGTGTGTGTGTGTGTGTGTGTGTGTGTGTGTGTGTGTGTGTGTGTGTGTGTGTGTGTAGGTGCGTGTGTAAGTGTGTGTGTGTAGGTGTGTGTGTAAGTGTGTGTGTGTGTGTGTGTGTAAGTGTGTGTGTGTGTGTGTGTGTGTGTGTGTGTGTGTGTGTGTGTGTGTGTGTGCGTGTTGGTATGTGTGTAGGTGTGTGTGTGTGTAGGTGTGTGTGTGTGAGTGAGAGTGTGTGTGTGTGTGTGTGTGAGGGTGACAGATTGATTGAAAACACCAGATCAAATACATTGTCTTAATCATTGTTATTTGAATAATTTAAACCACCATCATAGATAATGTGCTTTAGCAGCTAGCCAGCTCTCTGTTATTGATGTGGTTTCACAGTGTCATTGAGATAATATTATCATTTTTAATTAACTTTCTAAACCAGTTTTGACTTTTATATTTTCCATTATGTTTTTAGTTTAAGTTTTGGTAATTTTATTTTATTTTTGTCATCATCGTTATTATTATTATATTATTATTTACATTTAAATTGTTTTTATGTATTTTTATTTTCACTTTTTAGATCTAGTTATTTTAGTAAATTAAATGTAACCTAATGGAAATCATATCAGTTGAGCAAAATAAAATGCACAAAATATTATATTTATACAAAATATAATATCTTTTTAATTTAATTGGTTTAGTGTGTAACTCTGTTCATAATAATTTTACATTTTAATTAAAAAATGTGTAATTTTATTGTTTTGTTTTTTTTTTGGTCATTTTTATTTATTTACTTTCAATATGTCTAAAAAGTTTTTTTTTTAATTAATTTTAATTTCAGTTTTAGTAAAAAAAATATATATATATATATATCAGTAGTGCAAAATAAAATCCATAATTTTGTTTTCATTTCATTTTTAAAGGCAAAAATTTTAATTTTGGTTAAATTTTGGTCATTTTATTTTTAAATATCTAAATAGTTTTTATTCATATTTATTTCAGTTTTAGTTGTTTTAGTAAATTAAGTTAAACTTAATGAAAATAAGTAAAGTTTGTTCAGTTTTGGATCAGTAAATCAAGTAAAATATAATAAAAATGAGAAAGGTTGCCTTGTTGGCAGCCAGCTAAAAATAAAATACATTTTATATATTTTATTTTATTTTACTTAGCTTTTTTATTTAGTATTTTTCAAGTATTATTTATTTAATTTTAGTTTAGTTTTTAGCTCAGAAAAACATCACATTTTCTTCAAGAAAATTCTAGATGCAAACTGCAGTTGAGATGAATAGCGCTTCAAACAGGTGCTTTGGCCTGTTAATAGTCTGGCTTGATTTCTCTGGCATTAAAGCGTGACATAACTGCGTTTATCATCTCTGCTTCTGGTTTGGAACACAGATTAATATTTCACTGACCTACATTTGTCAGATTAAAATAACTGTCCTAATGTGAGATGGTGGCACCTGTGTGTGTGTGTGTGTGTGTGTGTGTGTGAGAGAGAGAGATCATGAATTCATTGGTCAGTAATGACGTCTGACAGCAGAGACGCACGTGATTCTCAGCATGTCTCATCGCTGATGATGTGTTTGGGTGTAAATATAGTAAACACTTGTTTTGTTTTTGGCTTGTCTGACTCTTACAACATCCAGAGATATATGTATACATACTGTCAAGTGATATATATATATATATATATATATATATATATATATATTTTTTTTTTTTTTATAGATATATATTTCCTTCCTATTTGTCTCATTTTATTTTTAAAGTTTTAGTAATTTTATGTTTTCTGTTTTTGTCATTTTAATTGGTTATTTTTCTTTAAATGTCTGTATAGTTTTATTCATTTTTATATATTTATTTATTTTTTGGTCATTTTACTATGTGAAGTTACTATTATTATATTTTTCATCTTTAGTTAAAGTGTTAATAATTGTATGTTTTGTGTTTGAGTCAATTTTATTAGTTACCTTTTTTTTAAAAAAAAAAATGTCTATATAGTTTTTTTTATTCATTTTTATTTTATTTTGTAGTTATTTTAGCATGTAAAATTAAACAAAGGAAAATGAGAAATGTTGACCTGGCAGCGAAGTGAAATAAAATACATTTTTGTGTATTTTATTCTGTTTAATTTAAAATGTATTTTATTTCAAGTAACTGTATGCGTGTTTAGTATTGAGATACTATTATAAAGAGTATTTATTGATATTTTGAATTAGTTTTTATTTTTCTATTTTCTATTTTCAGTAATTCAGTAATTACTTCAATTTAAGTAATAGTAATTAAGCTGTTGTGTTTTTGAAGTGTTGAATCATGCTGACAAGTTTCACGCATCACGTGACTGCGTCTGCGCCTGCGTGACCCACGTGCTTTGTTCCGTGAGGCGCGCGCACGCGCGAGCGAACATGGCGACGCGCTGCACGTCTCGCGTTACCGGACAGTGAGACTCACCGAGAGAGAGAGAGAGAAAAAGAGAAACGGTAAAGAGCCGCGCTGTGTTTGTGTGTCAAATCAGCGGATTTACGCCAATCTGCGTTAGGTGTTTGCGTGTAACTGACGTTTAATTGTCGTTGGTGCGTTAGGCGCGCAGTCAGTCTGGCCTCAGCTGAGATGTGTGTGTTTGTGCTGACAGCTGTCTGATAAACCGCGTCGACTTCATTCAGCATAATATCGTGTTTTAACGTGTGTCCTGATGAAACTCTGTGTTTCAGATCGTGTCAGTATCGTGATGTTATTTGACATGCCTCAGAGTACCATGTTAATACCATGGTACATGTCATAAATACGGTTATCCAACAATACAGTATGTTTTTGTTTAATACATTATAGTATTGAAGTGTTTTATTGGAAGTACTTTGGAGTACCATGTAAATACCATGGTAGATGAATGGGATATCAGGTTTTTACCATGGTACTCCCACAGTATTTTGTAAGTAACATGGTATTTTCTTGTGTTTTGGATATTTTCAGGTTTTTACCAAGGTAGTCCCACAGTACTTTTTTAATTCCGGGGAAAATACCATGGTACATATATATATGATGATATATATATATATATATATATATATATATATATATATATATATATATGATATATATACACACACACAGATTTTTTTTAAGTAGCATGATATTTTCTTGTGTTTTGGATATGTGCCATGGTAATATACAATGGTATTTTCAGGTTTTTACCATGGTAGTCCCACAGTACTTTTTTAATTCTTGGTAAAATACCATGGTACATGAATATGAATATATATACATACATACGCGCACACACATAGATTTTTTTAAGTAGCGTGGTATTTTCTTGTGTTTTGGATATGTACCATGGTAATATACAATGGTATTTTGTGAGATGCAAGTACTGAAATTTGTGTACCATGGGATTTTGAAAATACTTCCAAGAATACCATGGTAGAAGTTCTGAAAATCATGATAGTACCATGGTATATGTAAAAAAATATTGTAAAACTGTGGTACCAAGTCTATAAGATCATGTTATTTTTGTTATTGATGTGTAAGTCATATAAATACCATGGTGTGTTAATTCAGTCACATGGTTTGAAATCAAATTACGTCATGTTTCTATGGATGTACTATGGTAATACCATGTTTTTGACATGTATTTTTGGTGTACAGTGTAAACGCATTGACTACAATGTAATCAGAATTGTATAATCGTTCATTACCATGGTATTACCATCTGATCCCATTACTGTACCATGGTACTACAGTTTGTTTTTGTAATGGACAAACATGCGTATAAACACTTGAAGTAGCTCAGTTGTTGTTGTTGTGTGTGTGTGTGTGTGTGTGTGTGTGTGTTAATAAGCAAGTATTGTTGATGAATTGTGTTTCTGATGAGTTGCTGTGTGAATCTGATGCATTTAAATTATATTTTTAGATGATATAAGACATTTGAAAGAAGTTGGCGAGACATTTAGTGGTCGTCTTATCTGATTTTAACATCTAGAGTTTGTAGTTTGTCTTTTAAGAGTAGGGATGTAACGATTCACTCAACTCACAATTCGATTTGATTCACAATTTTTTTTTTTTTTTTTTTACAAAATGAGATTTAAGAAATTATAAATTAAATGTGTCCTTTTATTATTGCTTGGACAAAATGCTGCACATTTCTTTGTGAAATTGAAATATAACACTATAATAATATACTAATATAGCACTTGCATATTATTGCTCTTTTATTGTCCTTATTTGTAAGTCGCTTTGGATAAAAGTGTCTGCTAAAAAAAAAAAAAAAAAGAAATATAATGTAAATGTAAATAAAAAAAACTAAATTGAAATTTTAAAACAAGCTCCAAATCAAATAAATTAGTAATACAAATAAAGAATTATCTTCATATAAACAAAATAAGGTAGGGATGCACAATATTAGATTTTTGCCGATATCCGATATGCCGATATTTTTCAACTCATTTTGGCCGATACCGATATATTTCCTTTTGTTTGGAAACAACACCAAGTCTCTCCTGTGCAGAAATTTTAAGCAAAATATTTTTAATTTTGGTTAGTTTTTAACAAGAACTTATTTGTTAGAATTAAATAAAAAAATAATGAAGGTTTTTTGACAGTACATTTAGCTTTGAAAATAACTATAAATTATCTATATATCAATCGCTGTATTTTTTCCCCAGAAAGATGCAGTTGACCCTAACATTTTATTTTAAGATTTAACATTTGTAGATGGTCCAAAGCAAAAGAGTTGTAAAAATTCTGAAAATCTTTGAGCTTATGATTTGTTTAAAAAATAAAACACATTACACATTAATGAATAAATCAGTATATATAAAATTATTTAATTTACAAGTGTCATGTTTGTGATTTTTTTTTTCTTTCATGTAAGCTATAGCTTCTGACTATTAATTCAAAACATACTCATTATTTTATGACATCAACTACTGCTTTATTTAATCAGAAACACAGTCTAAATGTTATTTGTGTAGGCTATTTTACTTTTAATTTAATTAGAATTAGGCCAACAGCGCCCCCTACAGATTGAAACTGTACAGAACGGGCTTTAGGACTCGGGGGAGGCTGCCGCTGCACGTGCTATTACTGTTTACTCCATCACACACCGAACGCGTCATTCTGTACTAGGGGTGTTCGATGTGACGTTTTTTTTTTTGATCGTGGACGATAAAAATGTCTCCACGATCTGCTTTTGAAGAAATATCATAGTATCGTGCTACAGCGCACATTCTATCAATAACAGTTCTGGCGCCGCCTTATCAATATACTGTACAACACGACATACAGCGGTAGAGTTACTCTGACAGGACACTGCACTTATTCGCGATCACAAAAGTACATTATTTGCATACAAGCCTTGCGCTTGTTTCATTCGCGTCTGTCTAAAAAGCCTGTCTAACAGCACCTGATTACTGAACTAAGTTATCTTTTGCGCTAATATTGTCAAAACAAACAAGGGTTACATATAGACTCAGTTGGTTATGTCTAAAATGAAAGTAAACAGATGAGAGATAAACGCATGCATGCATGCCTGTATATTAGATGCGTGCAGATCTTAAAGGGACAGTAATAACATGCAGCCGACTGTCATTAAAGGGAGAGTTCACCCTAAAATTTAATATCTGTCATTATTTACTCTCTCACATGTTGTCCCAAACCTGTATTAATTTCTTTCTTGTGCTGAACACAAAAGAAGATATTTTGAAGAATGTGGGTATCTAAACAGTTGCTGGTCCACATTGAGTTTGATAGAAGGAAATAAATCCTATGTAAGTCACTGTGGACCAGTAACTGTTTGGTTTTTCACATTCTTCAAAATAGCATTTATGTTTAGCAGGTTTAACTCACTCAGGTTTAAAACAACTTTTGAGTGAATGATGGTATAAAAATAAAACACTATGACAGAATTGACACACAGTTGACAATTTTATTTTTGGGTGAACTATTCCTTTAACGTTAATAAAACAACAAAACGCAAAGAGAAAAATCACTCACTACTCTTGACTGAAAAACTTTTATACAGTTGCTTTAGGAATCAGTCTATATAGTGTTTTATTTTTATATTTGTTCATTCACGCTAAATACACCTATTGTACCTGAAAATAAAGCACTGTTTGTTTTATTTGTATTTTATGTGTATTTGTAATGTGTATCTTTGTTCTTATTTTTTAATAAGAAAGATAAAATAATTACAAAGATTTTTATCTTCTCCCACTTTGCCCAAAATATCTGCCATTCTTTTTCTTTTTTTTTTTTTTTCTTTTTTTTTTGTTACCTTGAAAGGCTTTGTCTTTATAATAGGGAAATTAGTTTGGCTGTAATGCTCAGACAACTTGCAAAATAGTAAAACCAACATGACAAAGAATCGTGATAAAATTGTGAATCGTGATATTTCTAAAAAAAATCGTGATGATATTTTTTCTATATCGCCCACCCCTATTCTGTACATGTTTCACAGATTAAATGCAGCGATCCAAAACAGTCAATCTAATTATGATTCAGACAAAACTTTGCTTCAATAATGAGCCACACTGCTGACATGATCTAATCACTAGCACACCCTGAGCACATGTGAGTTAATGTATTCCTCTTATCGGCAAGACATACCAGCATAATGTTTCATATCGGGCTGATGCCGATATTTACATTTAAAGCCATTATCGGCCGATTCCGATATCAGTCCGATAGTATCGTGCATCCCTAAAATAAGGCTTTTTCTGTGCTCTTTCCATTTAAAATTAGAGGCAACCACTGCATTTTAATCATGATCCAAACAAAGATGCTGCATACATGCAACATGAGTAGTTTTTAATCTAAATTAGATTGTATGATTTCGAAATTTGAAGCAAAAACAGAATGGTCTGACTTCAGTTTTGTGAAACTATACATAATATAAAAAATATCTGTATGAAACAGAAACAGCAGACGAGCTGAATGAGATGCAGATTCACTTTCTGCCAGCAAGTGCCGCTTAAAGCGTTTCCGCTGTAAACAAAGCAGCGCTGCACTTATGAACTTTAATACGCATTATACAGAGGCAAGATGAAAAGAAAAAATACCATCTAAACTTTTCTAAAGACAGTAAGTTCCCCTCAGACATATATTCATATAAATTCCTAGTTGAATCACGATGTGTTTAGCATCTCAACTGATTTGAATCGTCACATATTTGAATCGATTTTCAACCGGTTTGCGGTTAATCGTTACATTCCTATTTAAGAGTGATTTGTGTCCCGTGTCAGGCTTCTGGGTCAAAGTTGACAGTGAAAGAGGCTGGATGTGTAAAGGCAGTGCGGTGACGGAGCAAGTGTGTGAAGCGTTTGTCACTCGTGTGTGACTGTCGCATTACTGAATCTGTCTTACACTGCAGTTCTGTATCCAATAGCAACACTCTCCAAAGGTCTAGTATGAGTGTGCCGTGTTCAAACTCTCAAAGGAAAGACAGACAAAGAGAGAGCGAGTGGGTTTGTGGGAGTTTCAGCACCTGTGCTGATGCAGACGGCCTGAATGTTTGTTTTATTGAAGGAATAGTTCAGCCAATTATGTGATTGTGCTCATTCTCAGTAGGGCTGCAACATACAATTATTTTGATAATCGATTAATCTAATGATTATTAGACCGATTAATCGACTAATCGTCGATTATTTCACCGATTAATCAGTAGACATTGACTGATTATTCAGCTTTTGCAATTAGTTAAAATGCTGAGTTATGCATATTCTAACAATTATATAACGGTAATCACTTCAGCTTTTCAAAGTCATATTATGTAATTACAATTATTATACAATTAATTTATGCATATATATATTTGGCACACAAAATAGATGACCGACAGAGAAACTCTCTCATTCACCATGTAATTAGCTATATGAAAAAGTGACTGAATGACACATCATTCTGCCTAACATCTCCTTTTGTAAGTCATATGGATAAGAAACAAAATAAAGGTAAGTGATAAGACATTTTATTTTTGGATAAACTATTTTATTCACAAAATAATCTCTCTTAAAATACCTTATAGGGTTATGATAATCAAAACAGTCCTGAGCTAGATCAAGCTTTGATCTTTGCAAACCATCACTTTAATGAAATATTTTTTTCACACTAATAAAAATATTTTATTACTGGCTAGCTCCACACTGGAGAGCTGCTTTATAACAGAAAATCAAGTTATAATTCTAACTGAAATTGACACTGACCCTGGTTTTTCATGTTTAATACTGTAAAGCTGCTTGATTTAAGTTGATCTATTGCATAAAGTACTATATAAATAAACGTGACTGGACTTTACTGCAGAGCTCGTGCAAACATCCACATCGCTGTAATCAGATGCGTTTTTAACTGCTGCTTTCACACCGCTGTCAGTTTTTGTTGTGCTTATTTCGTTATTGTGAGGAAAGCATGCAGCATATATTTACATATTCATCCAAACGCTGCTCAGCAGCTTCAGGTTCATTCGTGCGTTTGCTCTGAAGCACTGTGTGTGTCTTCTCTTGAATTTCATCCAGTAGGACTGAATTACAGTCTCGCACTACAGCACCACACTGGTCAAACCGCATTACTGCAGGCTCTTACATTAAGTTATATGAGATCAAACGACTACTCGACAACAAAAATATTTGTCGACAATTTTTTTAATGTCGACTAATCCTTGCAGCCCTAATTCTCAGTCCATCTGAGATGCGGATGAGTTTTTCTTCATCAGATTTGGAGAAATGTGTCACTGCATCAGTGTCTCAGCAATGGATGCTCTGCAGTGAATGGGTGCCGTCAGAATGAGAGTCCAAACAGCTGATAAAAACATCTCAATAATCCACAAGTAATTCACACCACTCCAGTCCATCAGTTAACATCTTAACTAGGGCTGCAACTAACAATTATTTTGATAGTCAATTAGTTGGCCGATTATTTTTTTCGATTAATCGGGTTAAAAAAAAAAAGCTAAATTTTCTTCTTCTTTTTATTTTATTGACAAAAACTACTTCCATATTCTGCCCAATGTCCTTCAAACAAACGTGCCAACTGAATGCTATGAAAACATACAGTGCTTAACAATTTATTAGACCACCTGTCATAATAAAGAGAAAACAAATATTTTAGGAATATGTCAAAGAATTGATTAAATCTAAAAATTTTATTGTCATTTATTGGGCAAATAACAAACTGAAGCAACTAAACATTTATTCACATAATAAAAAAAATAGCCTCCTGCCTTTCATAACAGCATGCATTCTTGTTGGCATTGTTTATCTACTTTTTGACTATAATTGGATATCTGAATAAATCTTTCATAGATCTTTCTTTCTTTCATAGATAACAGAAATAATTATATTATAGCATTAGAAATAGCTTACTGTTACTGAAAAGCTTATGCATATTGGAGGACTAACCAATACAGATAGCTAAACAAAATTATTTTAGTAAACACCAATACTGTTAGTTTAGAGCAGCAGTGGCACAAAGCTGACATTATTTGTTATAAACCTTAAATACATTTGTTTTAATAAATTTGTTAAGCACTGTATATAGGCCTATAGTTTAAATCTCTTCATCAAAAATTAAGATAATAAAGATAATAAAGACGAATAAAAACACAAACTCAGTGTAAACCAACTTTTTGATCACAGTCACGTTTACTGTAATTTCTTTATCCTAGGGGTGTTCGGTTCCAGGTTTTTCGGAGTCGACTCCGACTCCCGACTCCCACCATAGGAGTCGATGGAATCGACTCCATTTAGCATGACTGTCCAAATTACTCTAATTTTGCGGTGACATTACCTTTAAATGAGCTATGAATTTGTCACATCATAATGGTCAGGGGATGGCAGTATTGTCTTAAACAGCATTGATATTAAAAAGTACATTTACATTTAGTCATTTAGCAGACGCTTTTATCCAAAGCGACTTACAAATGAGGACAATGGAAGCCATCAAAATCAACAAAAGAGCAATGATTTGCAAGTGCTATAACAAGTCTCAGTTCACTTAACATAGTACACATAGCAAGGTTTTTTTATTTACTCATTTTTTTTATTTTAATTATATATGTTAATAAATAAAAAGAAAACAGAATAGAAAAGGAATAGAGCAAGCTAGTGTTAGAGGCCTTTTTTGCTTTTGTTAATTGTATAATAAATAAAAAGAAAACAAATACATAGAATACAAAAAGATTAGAAAAGCCAGTGTTTTTTTTTTTTTGTTTGTTTTTTTTGTTTTTTAGAAAACAAGCAGTTAGTAAATGAGTAAATGCATACTAATGCAAACTTACTGATTTGTTTATTCTTGTTTATTATGTGAGTTTTGGATTTAAGGTTAATGATTGAACACAAATAGCCTAGGTTAACCATGGAAAACCAAATTGTATTGCATTAAACATAACATCGCATAACAAAGCATCGATTGAACTACAAAACTGTCACAAAAGCATGTATAATTACAAACGAAATTTACTATGACTGTTATTTATTTCTAAAGTAACCTTCACATAGGATAAAAGTATGGGGAAAAGTCGTTTCTGCGACAACTCCAGCTATCCAAAGCACGCGTGCACGGCCCGTTTCAAACAGCCGCGAATCATAGCGCACTCAAACGCGTCTTATGCGAAGCACAATGAGCTCGTTCTGCTACTTCTGCACCGCTCACGGACTGCACTGCAAACGGATCCTCACTTAATATCCTTCACTCCTTGCTGATATACTGCACTCAATTGCCAGACACTATATAGAGATGTGAGAATCAGTGAAGACATCCGCGATTTCGGAGTCGACTCGACAACTCTAGAGCTATTCAGAGTCGAGGAATCGACTCTTTTGGAGTCGACTCCCCATCCCTCATTTATCCTGTAAAAGGCGGCTATGACGCATCTGATATTTATATTCAGACACTATACGCAGTTATCCCTTTACAGTTCCTACTCTTAAAATACGTGCCCTACCTGTTGACTTTTAAACCTTAATCTAACGTTCAACAACATATTTCAGCACAATGACTGTTTTTGCGCTGAATATTAATCTCTCTCTGACGCGCGTTCACGCGTCCGCCGCGCCGGCGCTCATTTAGTAAAGATTTAAACTTAACACAGACTGTCAGGATGGAACTTTATACAAAAATTGAAATTTTCGCGTGAATTTGTGACATTTACAGATAAGGATATGACCGTAAACTGAACGTTTTTGCGCTGAGGACGCACGCATCTGTCAAAGCGCCTGACAAGGCAAGCCATTCCGCTAATGCATTAACTTAAAGCTTACAATAAAGAATTCTCATGTTTTGTGCAGCTTGGATCACGTACTTCTCCCGCAGCATCTCATTCTGTTTCCTCCACTATTTTTAGATGCATTTTGGTCATAGAAATGCGTTATTCAGTGCTGTAATTTGACTCGACCGGCTGAAGTTGGACGTGCACTGTGGGCAGACCCGACTAATCGATCATGAGAATCGTTGTCGATGATTTTCATTATCGATAATAATCGATTTTATCGATTAGTTGTTGCAGCCCTAATCTTAACAAATCAGTCATTAATGTTTTTAACTAAAATCCGAGTCCATAATCCATAATAACGTTTCCTCCAGTGAAACAGTGTTCTGGTCTGAATCAGGAGAGAAATCTGCACAGATCAAGCACCGTTTACAAGACAAAACAGCTCTAAACAAATATGTGACTGGATTTTGATGTGAGAGACAACAGGAGATGCACTTTTTCACTAGAGGAAGTGTTATTATGGATTATGGACTCGGATTTTAGTTAAAAACGCCTTCATAATGGATTTGTTTCAGGTTTTGTCTTCTCCAGATGTTAACTGATGGACTGGAGTGCTGTGGATTACTTGTGGATTATTGTGATGTTTTTATCAGCTGTTTGGACTCTCATTCTGACGGCACCCATTCACTGCAGAGCATCCATTGCTGAGACAGTGATGCAATGCTACATTTCTCCAAATCTGATGAACTATTGCTTTAATGTTTCAGCCTGACCTGATGATGTTCTCTGGTCTGTCACTGGGGTTTGATGTTTTTTGTAGTGATCAAGTGGAAGATTGTTTGAATTAATTTTTAAGTTAAGGTAGGCAGAAATATTTGACCTGCACACTGCCATCTTTGCTCATGGCTGCTCAGATCTGATGTTCAGTTGTTTTGAGCCAAACAAAACATGAATGCCACATTTTAAAGAGATTTTAAAAATGAGAAAAGCATCTACACTGGAAAAGGTTTTTTTTTTTTTTTTTTTTTTTTTTTTTTTAATTTTAGTTGCAAAGTCGTGGCCTAATGGTTAGGGAGTCGGGCTTGTAACCTGAAGGTTGCCGGTTCGATTCTCGCACCGGCAGGAATTGAAGGTGGGGATTGTGAATGAACAGCACTCTCTCTGCCTTCGATACCATGACTGAGGTGCCCTTGAGCAAGGCACCGAACCCCCAATTGCTCCCCGGGCGCTGGAGCAATGGCTGCCCACTGCTCCGGGTGTGTGTTCACGGTGTGTGTGTGTGCGTTTGTTCACTATTCACTGCTGTGTGTGTGCACTTGGATGGGTTAAATGCAGAGCACCAATTTCGAGTATGGGTCACCATACTTGACAATACGTCACGACTTTCACTTTTCTTTCACTTTCAAAGAATATTGGAATATGTTTTACAAGAAAATACTATTTCACTCTTTCTACTTCAAAATTTAATGTTTTATTTTCATGAAAAGTGCATTTCTTGCCATTTTTTATAATTATTTGTGAAATCATTTGGCTAATAAACTGTTTTTCCCCTTGTTTCAGTTCTGACAGCCTTGTCAATGGATGATGCATGTTTTCTGATTTTTTATATTAATTTTGAGTGAATATTGTGTTACGTTTTCATTCAGTTCCTGTAGTTTTGTATGTGTATGTATCATCATTAGCTATTGAAAACCTATAGCGTTTGACCACTAGTTGAAAAATCACAATATGGTCATTGTATTATTTTTGTTTCATAAAAAATTGACAGAGAAAAGTGTATTTCCATATATGCTAGAGTGTTTATTTCGCAAATTGCTGCAGATACATTTGTACTTTTCTGCAGTATTTTGGAAATTATAAAAATGTTATACTGGCTAGAAAGTTATTCTTTTATTTTCTTGCACTTTCATTTTGATTATGAAGATTCTTTGAAATTACATTCACTGATGAGTAACAAGCAGAAATGGATCTCATTTATAAATAAATGCACTGAATCATCTTTAAATGATGATAATTTCCTAAATGTCCCTTATAAATGATTTAATAGCATAAACTGTTATTAATAAAGAAAATAGAGCTGATTGAGAGTCATTTTAATTCTCTTCTCTTTGATTTGTGGTCTAAAAACCTTTTGAACTCGGCTTTTACGCAAGGTGTATTTAAGCATTATGTAATGTCACTGCTGAGCTCTGTATCTGTGAGAAATGTCTGTCTGTCTGTACTGTACGTGTGTGTGTGTGTGTGAGAGCTGTGCAGGTTTGCCTCTATATTTGGCTCTTGTAAAGAGAGCCATGTGGCCATATGAACTAGTTTGAGTCTCGGTCAGCTGGTCTCTTGCCGCAGTCCTGTTCCTCTGATTCATTCACAAATGCAGCCGCATGTCAAACACACAAAGCCAAATAATGAATGAGTGCTGCAGTAATTGCAGGTGCAGCTGGAAGCAGCTTGAGTTTCAACAGTCATAAAGCACAAACCTTTAGACCTCAACAAACTACAGATGAGATTCACAAGGAATTTAATCAATTTTGCCTTCAGTTCTGCTTAATTCTTATTTTAATACTTTTGAGGAAGCATTAAATAAATAATAGAGGAAAAGCTTGATGGCTTATCATTTGAAAATGAAGAAATTGTAGTGTTGTAGTTTTACAGATACTAATAGAATTTCAAAGGGGTGGAACATTTCTGAACATTTACAAAAGTTTTCCAAATTTTTCCGAATGTTTAAAAAAAAAAGAAAAAGAAAATCTGAAAATTTTTCACCCCTTTGCAACCCTATTCTTAAATACTGTTTACTTTATTAAAAATATTTTTCAATATAATGTTAATACAGTAGTAATAGTTCTTTTTTTGTTTAATAAATGTGCACTTTTATTTAATAATTTTAAAAATAATATTATTATAGTTTTGTAGTGTGTGTATATATGTTCGATAAAAATATCTCCACGATCTGCTTTTGAAGAAATATCGTAGTATCGTGCTACAGCGCACATTCTATCAATAACAGTTCTGGCGCCGCCCTATCAATATACTGTACAACACGACATACAGTGGTAGAGTTACTCTGACAGGACACTGCACTTATTCACGATCACAAAAGTACATTATTTGCATACAAGCCTTGCGCTTGTTTCAGTCGCGCGCTGGTCTGACGTGCGCTTTTTCTGAGCTCGTACACCAGAAGCGCACATGCTAAAAAGCCTGTCTAACAGAGCCTGATTACTGAACTAAGTTATCTTTTGCGCTAATATTGTCAAAACACACAAGGTTTTGCATATAGACTCAGCTGGTTATGTCTAAAATGAAAGTAAACAGATGAGAGATAAACGGATGTGTGCCTCTATATTAGATGCGTGCAGTATGGAGCGAATTTTGTGCCGATATTCATCAAACAAATCCAATGTTTTGCAAATAAACACAATCTGCTTTGCAAAGAAAAACTCGACTTTCAAACAAACGTAAACTGATTTGCAAATATAAAACTCTATTTGAGAGAAAATGCAGAGGAATGGACAAATATGTATTGTGTGTTACAACTGTGAGACTCATTTGCCTTTTTATGACGAAATGTGACTTGATTTTCTCACAAATGAAAGCAGGCGGATTTTCTCACATGTGTGCAAACAGATTTTCTCACAAATGCAATCCAAAAACAGCAGATGGCGCTGTTTGTCAATTTACGCTAGTCTCTCGAGACCCGAAACACCTCTTTACCTTTTCAGGGAATACAGCAGAGCAAAATGAGTGGAGAACAGGTGAGTTTCTGTCTCACTATGTCTATAATTAACCATTTAGCCTAGGTGTTTTCACAAAGCGTCCCCACTACAATGTTAGTGAAATTCACAATAAATGCTGTAAAGTTGTTAACATGATTGATTAGTTCAAAAATCAGTAGTGACATGGTTAAACATTTAAGTAGGTAGTCTTTATAAAAACTGATCCATTCTCTGTACCTCCATATCCTCTGTTGGATTGTGGGATATAGAATATATAGGCTACATATGTTAATTCAATTATTTAACATTCAAAACAATGCAGGGGTATAACAATATATTGTGTCACAATATATAGTAATTTTAAAATGCAAATGTATTATGGATAGCGACAATATTGTGTACCAAAAACGAAAGCTTAGACAATTTAATTTAGTAGCAGATATAGTAATATCACCCAAGAGGTCATTAATTATTAAGAAAAAAAATTTAAAACAAATCCCATTATTTAGTGCAATATCTAAAACTTTTTAAATGGTATAACACTGTGCAATCATTTGTGTCTAAAATAATTATGTAATTTTGTAGCTAAGCAAAATGATGAATATTTCTCTTCTGGTGTCACTCTTGTCCTGTGAATTGGGGATAATTATCAAGTTCACGCTGATATAATATTAAATTCAGCGTTTTAATAAACAATGGTTTACCAGTATTTCAGAATGATTGTAACAATGGAATGATTAGAAAATAATCTTTGGGGTCGAAGACTGTGGGTTTTGTCACGCTTTCGTGTTGACCACGAAAATAACTAAAAATACAGATACGAGTATTTTTAAACTGCAAAGGTTCTACTTTTATTTGTGTATAGTTTTAATAACAACAGAACAATGTGCTTTTGTAAAATAAAGAAAACAAACAGGATGCGTTCTC
Source organism: Spinibarbus caldwelli (assembly GCA_039654775.1). NCBI lineage: Eukaryota > Metazoa > Chordata > Actinopteri > Cypriniformes > Cyprinidae > Spinibarbus > Spinibarbus caldwelli. Next base: position 1,571,108 of record CM077253.1, on the reverse strand, counting down.
TGCAGTCTCTGGGAATTTTCTTCATTGGCACATTAAAGTTGGTTTTACTATAGTAAAAGTGTAACCATGTTTTTTTTTTTTTTTTTTTTTTTTTTTTGCAGGTTACCATTTCTGTAATGGCAGCTTTTCTGCAAATACCATGGTATTTATTTAGTAAAACCATGGTTAATTTTCAAAAGGGATATCGATGTTTAGATAATATTTCGGTACATTTATGTAGCTGAATCACAATAAAGCTCATCTGAACTTAAACTAGTTTGATTATAGTAGCCTATTTGTAATTAGTTTAGCATACTACTTTCAGTAGGTTGTCTATGTGTAGTTTTATACTTGTTTAAACTTTTACTGCAGAGGTAGCCTACAACATTTCTCTCCACTTTAGGCTATGTCTCAACATATATAGCAGAATGAGAATATATCTTAATTGACCTAACGTAAAAATAAAGTCCATTTTTGGTACACAGTTGTCACTATCCAAAATACATCAGGATTTTAGTATTACAATATATTGTGACAATTTATTGTTATACCCTTGCATTTTTTTTGAATGTTGAACAATTGTATCAACATATGTAGCCTATATATTCTATATCCTGCAGATGGTGTCTATATGGGTATAATTCTATAGAGGTACAGAGAATGGATCCGTTTTTATAGAGAAAGACTACCTACTTAAATGTTTAGCCATGTCACTACTGATTTTTGAACTAATCAATCATGTTAACAACTTTACAGCACTTATTGTGAATTTCACTAACATTGTAGTGGGGACGCTTTGTGAAAACATCTAGGCTAAATGTTTAATTATAGACATAGTAAGACAGAAACTCACCTGTTCTCCACTCATGTTGGTCTGCTGTATTCCCTGAAAAGGTAAAGAGGTGTTTCGGGTCTCGAGAGACTAGCGTAAAATGACAAACAGCGCCATCTGCTGTTTTTGGATTGCATTTGTGAGAAAATCTGTTTGCACACATGTGAGAAAATCCGCCCGCATGTATTTGTGAGAAAATCAAGTCACATTTCGTCATAAAAAGGCAAATGAGACTCACAGTTGTAAAACACAATACATATTTGTCCATACCTCTGCATTTTCTCTCAAACAGAGTTTTATATTTGCAAATCAGTTTACATTTGTTTGAAAGTCGAGTTTTTCTTTGCAAAGCAGATTGTGTTTATTTGCAAAACACTGGATTTGTTTGATGAATATCGGCACAAAATTCGCTCCATAGTGCAGGTCTTAAAGGGACCGTACTAAACATGCTGCAGACTGTCATTAAAGGGAGAGTTCACCCTAAAATTTAATTTCTGTCATTATTTACTCACTCACATGCTGTCCCAAACCTGTATTAATTTCTTTCTTGTGCTGAACACAAAAGAAGATATTTTGAAGAATGTGGGTAACCAAACAGTTGCTGGTCCACATTGAATTTGATAGTAGGAAAAAAAAAAAATCCTATGTAAGTCACTGTGGACCAGTAAATGTTTGGTTTTCCACATTCTTCAAAATTGCATTTATGTTTAGCAGAAGAAAGAAACTCACTCAGGTTTAAAACAACTTTTGAGTAAATTATGGTATAAAAATAAAACACTATGACAGAATTGACAGACAGATGACAGAATTTTTATTTTTTATTTTTGTGTGAACTATTCCTTTAACGTTAATAAAACAACAAAACGCAAAGAGAAAAATCACTCACTACTCTTGACTGAAAAACTTTTATACAGTTGCTTTAGGAATCAATCTATATAGTGTTTTATTTTTATATTTGTTCATTCACGCTAAATACACCTATTGTACCTGAAAATAAAGCACTGTTTGCTTTATTTGTATTTTATGTGTATTTGTAATGTGTATCTTTGTTCTAATTTTTAAATAAGAAAGATAAAATAATGACAAAGATTTTTATCTTCTCCGACTTTGCCCTAAATATCTGCCATTCTTTTTTTTTTTTCTTTTTTTTTTTTTTTTACCTTGAAAGGCTTTGTCTTTATAATAGGGAAATAAGTTTGACTGTAATGCTCAGACAACTTGAAAAATAGTAAAACCAACATGACAAAGAATCGTGATAAAATCGTGAATCGTGAAATTTCTAAAAAAAAAAATCGTGATATGATATTTTTTCCATATCGCCCACCCCTACTGATAGGTATGCGATATTGGAGTCCAACAGAGCTCCTCGTCCTCTTCACCGTTTGCATCACTCCGCTTCTTGCCGAAGTTGCCATATTTCTCACAGCGAGTGTCATGGCGGACGGCCAAATCCACTATAATTTTAAAAATAATACTGTTTTGTGTCACGGAATGCAGTTTTAAGAGTTTTTTAGGCAAGAATGTGCTTGCTTCGGCTTCAAATATGCGGTTTGTTAATGAAGATAAGGTCTATTTCAAAATTTGCTTTGATGTTTTCGGAGACGGGAGATCCATCGGTTCAGCGGCCGTTCAGAGCTCATTACACCCATAGAGAGTGCATGACCGCGGCCAGATCTTCTGGAATTTACTGCTGGCTCTGATGTCTCTATAGTGGTTAAACACGATATATAATTCATTTTGGGTAAATTTAACAGCCAGTCTTTGGTCTCATTAAATTATGATTTGTTCCAGAGCAAATAGTTTTGGCAAAATATTATCATGTTTATTTAAATTCAATGCTGTATATCGCGCTGTCTTTGTACGGTTGGCTGAATTGTCTAGCAACTTTTATGATGGCTGTTGTTTACAGTAAATATGATTATTCAATAAATAATATTTTATATAAGTAATAATAGTATTTAATAATAGTGTTTAGTACCGAGGCATGGTGCGTGTTCGTGATGATTTTAATTACATTGTTCTAGACTGTTTTTATGAGTCAGCGCTGCAGTAACTTTGAAAAATAAACGCTTTTATGAACATAGGTTATTTTTACTTTCAACAACAACGTGGCTAACAAATGAGCAGTGCTGTCATCACAAATCACTCTTAACGGATGAAAGGATATAGACGATACGACAAAGATAACGCTTTCCTCAGTGGACATTCAGACTTATGTTTTATTGTCTGTAGGAGATGCTGTATCAGATACAGGTAATCACAGTTACTCAGTCCATCTCTCTCTCTCATAATATTTCACTCTACATAATACGAGCTTTTACTGCAGTAATACAATAAGTTTTCAATGAAGCAACTCAACGTTCCTTCGTTACTAATTCTAAAGTGACATTTTGGAATTAGTAATGGAGACTTAGGCTCAGCTGTTAAACGGTCAACTTTAGATTTAAATCTGTGGCGGAAGGAAGTAGTTCTGCACAAAAGAGGGCTTTTAAAGACACTTTGTTATTGTTTCTAATTTATTTACACACTCGTGCCGTCGAACTGTTGTATAAACGCAATATCACACTCGTAGACGTGCGATATGGCTGTATATCGGCACGCTGTGATTACCTACGGCCGAATCACAGGCGTACGATGTACAGCCATATCGCACGTCTACTTGTGTGATATTGCTCATATAGTATATTGTTGTTGATATTTTGAAAAATACAAGCAAGCCAGCAAAAAAAAATCATATTTAAAATTGTAATCACAATTTTTATCACAATTAGGCTTGTTTTTTTTCACAAATCGTTCTGCCCTTATCATTTTTTAAATGTTAGAAATGCATTGCTGAAACATGTTACAACGACTGTGAACTATATAGTACTTAATGGTGGAGTTATACCGTTAAACAGTTTTTCACCATTTTCGTGATCAGGATTTTTTGGGTGGGGCTAAATCAGGACTCGATGACGCAATGGACCCACCGAGCACGGCCCCTCCCGCAACACTATAAGAGCTGTGTTCGACTTGAAGCAGCACTGACTGCACAGACTGATCGCTGTGTGACATCAAAGTACAGTGAGAGCTATCGAGAGCAGATGCTCATTATGCTTTTGAATCGCTCTCGCGGTACTTTGATGTCAAACACTGATCGTTCTACAGCACTGCTTCAAGTCGAACACACATACAGTGGTGTGAAAAATTAACCACTGTATGTGTGTCCCCCCCGTTAAAACATAACTGTGGTTTATCACACCTGAGTTCAGTTTCTCTAGCCACACTCAGGCCTGATTACTGCCACACCTGTTCGCAATCAAGAAATCACTTAAATAGGACCTGCCTGACAAAGTGAAATAGACCAAAAGATCCTCAAAAGCTACACATCATGTTGAGATCCAAAGAAATTCAGGAACAAATGAGAAAGAAAGTAATTGAGATCAATCAGTCTGGAAAAGGTTATAAAGCCATTTCTAAAGCTTTGGGACTCCAGCGAACCACAGTGAGAGCCATTATCCACAAATGGCGAAAACATGGAACAGTGGTGAACCTTCCCAGGAGTGGCCGGCCGACCAAAATTACCCCAAGAGCGCAGCAACGACTCATCCAAGAGGTCACAAAAGACCCCAGAACAACATCCAAAGAATTGCAGGCCTCACTTGCCTCAGTTAAGGTCAGTGTTCATGACTCCACCATAAGAAAGAGACTGGGCAAAAATGGCCTGCATGGCAGAGTTCCAAGACGAAAACCGCTGCTGAGCAAAAAGAACATAAAGGCTCGTCTCAGTTTTGCCAGAAAACATCTTGATGATCCCCAAGACTTTTGGGAAAATACTCTGTGGACTGACGAGACAAAAGTTGAACTTTTCGGAAGGTGTGTGTCCCATTACATCTGGTGTAAAAGTAACACAGCATTTCAGAAAAAAGAACATTATACCAACAGTAAAATATGGTGGTGGTAGTGTGATGGTCTGGGGCTGTTTTGCTGCTTCAGGACCTGGAAGACTTGCTGTGATAAATGGAACCATGAATTCTGCTGTCTACCAAAAAATCCTGAAGGACAATGTCCGGCCATCTGTTCGTGACCTCAAGCTGAAGCGAACTTGGGTTCTGCAGCAGGACAATGATCCAAAACACACCAGCAAGTCCACCTCTGAATGGCTGAAGAAAAACAAAATGAAGACTTTGGTTTGGCCTAGTCAAAGTCCTGACCTGAATCTTATTGAGATGCTGTGGCATGACCTTAAAAAGGCGGTTCATGCTCGAAAACCCTCCAATGTGGCTGAATTACAACAATTCTGCAAAGATGAGTGGGCCAAAATTCCTCTGCAGCGCTGTAACAGACTCATTGCAAGTTATCGCAAACGCTTGATTGCAGTTGTTGCTGCTAAGGGTGGCCCAGTTATTAGGTTTAGGGGGCAAGCACTTTTTCACACAGGGCCATGTGGGTTTGGATTTTGTTTTCCCTTCATAATAAAAAACTTCATTTAAAAACTGCATGTTGTGTTTACTTGTGTTATCTTTGATTAATATTTAAATTTGTTTGATGATCTGAAACATTAAAGTGTGACAAACATGCAAAAAAATAAAAAATCAGGAAGGGGGCCTTCGTCTGCTCAATCGCGAGTTACTGTTATTACCGTTAGGTTCTACAGCCTACAGTTTGCTATGTAGCTATGCCTTCGTCACGTTAATACGTGGTTGCGATAATTTACGAAACAACTGAGCTCGGTCTCCTTATTTAAATTAAGCTGCTAGAGGAAGACAGTTGAGAGAGACGGCAGCTTTCCCGTGTGTGGGCGTGGTTTCAGCGCCGCCAGTGGACACGCCCCCAGCGTTTGAGAGCAGAGAATACGGCTTATTTTTTCATGATTTTGAAACCTTATTTTATTTACTTGGCGGTTTTTTTAGCATTCAAATTTGGCTGGGTGGTTAATAACACATTTTTCTGTTGTGTGACAAACTCAGAACACATTTAATATTGACTTTACACGGACTTTAAAAATTTCATATTATTGTAAGGTGAGCTTAAAGGGTACACTACTATGAAAATCACACAGCTTCAGTGTGACATCAACAAGAAAAAGTACATTTTCATAGATAGTTAATAATAGTTCTTCATATTAAAATATGTACGAACTTATTACATGACCTAGACTATTTATTTAGCAAAATCCTGTCATTTTAATAAATATTACATGAAATTTATTAAAAATTGTTGCTGCTCCAATTAAGCTCAGTGTGCTCTCTTTAAGTTCTTCCACATTGAACGTCTATGTAAATACTTCCTAAACAGACTTTAAATATTAACTGATGGTTGTCACTTTAAGTTAATCTTTATAAAATGGTTAATAACTTTTCACATCTTTAAGATAACAAAATCTAGACGTAACTATAGTTTAACTATAGACGTAACATGTTTGATATCCTCCAACTTGATGGAATCAAAGTCTGAAGCTAAAAAAAATTCAGAGTCTGTGATCATCATACACTATGTGATTTTCTATTAGATACTGTATGTCAGCTCAAATCTGCAGACTGGCTCTGATCTTTGGCAAATAGCATCAACTTCTCCAGACTGTGAATCGGTGGAAAATCGGGACAAAAACTGTGTAGTGTATTCCAGCCTTTAAGAGGCTTCATAATGAGATGAGTTTCTGTGTTCATCCCCGTATTGGTTTGTTTTGTTATTTGATTTTTGAATATGTGTTATTTAGCTGAACGTGGACTAGTCTAGATGTTGCAGTGTGCTGACACTTCACTATGAACATATAACTGATCAAATTGAGTGCCTTGCTGCTTGATTTTAGTGTTCTGTTTTTTTTTTGTTTTTTTTTTTGTTTTTTTGTGATTGACTTTGTACCTTCAAATAAAACATTTTTCAATTATTATTTAAAAAGGTTATTTAAAATAAACAAGAATAAAACATGATGTGAGCTTAATGGGAACAGAAATGTACCCATTAAGCACAGCCAGACTTTTTGCATTTGATGATGAATATCTTAATCAAAATGCTTTTGTCATTTAAATTTAAATTAAATATTTTTGTGTAAGAGATTAATATTTTATTTTAACATAACTTCTTGTACCGAAACCGATATCTTGTGCACTAAAAATGTCTCAATGTAGATTTTGGTGAGCTTAATAGGTATGTTTACCCTACTGTATCATATTAGATATCCACCTTCAGCTCGGGTTTAACATGTCTTTCTGCTGTCAAATCTTGACTGATTTTTCTCAAGTAAACTTCAGAATAACTGTAGTCATATTTCCAGATGAACACTTACTGGACTGAAGTAGCTCAGCTTTACTTGATTCTCCATCAATCGTTTTTAGTCTCAAATCTGATCATCAGGATCTTTTGAGGAGCGTTTGTTTCCAGAAGCTTTACTTTCACTGTTCCTCAGCGGAGGAATGATCTTCATCTCACATCTTCTGAGGAGTGTTTATTTCTTCATCTCTCAATCAGCATTGGATTGCATTGCATTATATGTTTGGATCATTTCAATCTCATCTTACTTGGATATATTATTGTTATTTAGATCATTTTACGTCAGTATCTGCTGTACTGTTAGAAAGATCTCATTGATTTACATTACAAGCTTCAGAATTACATCATATAATTATCAACATCCGCCGCAAATTCATATTTTTGCTTGGTTTGGGCCTCTGAAACAATTGAGCTGTTTTTTCCTCCATATTCTCACTATATCAGACTGTATGAGCCATAAAAGCCTGATGGATCAAATATTGATACTCAACAAACAAAAACAAACAAACAAACACATGCAAACCTATTATTTAATTTTTTAAAAATCTTTTAGTTTAAAGCTTCATTAAACTGTTTTGTTTCAAAAATGAGATTTTTTTCAGACTATCATTTCATATGACAGGCTTTACTGGGTTAATATTTTTATGTTTAAAAACACTACTGTACAGTGCTTATTGTAGTATCAATATTAATATTTTGAATTATTTTTTATTTTTACATTTTCTGCCTCCTTTGTAGATTGTTTTAATTGTCATTTTTACAAATGTTTAAGTTTTTGCTTTTTTTAAATCATGCTTTATGAGCTATGAAAGCCTGATAGATCAAATATGATGCTCAACAAAAAATGCATATGCAAATGCTTTTTTTTTTTTTTTTTTTTTAAGATACTTAAAATATATTTTAGTCTAAAGCTTTAATGAACTCTTCCATTTAAAAATATAACTGTCTTTTAGATGGTTAATATCAAAAGGGACACACTTGAGCTTCAACAAATGCTGTCTGATGATTCAGCATGACTCGGATCTCTCTGTTTGTACGAATGACCATGAACTTCGGACATGTGCATTAATCATTTACACTCAGACATTATAATCACTAATTAAGTTTAAGATGCAATGAATGGCTGAATTACAACTTGATTTTACATTGACGTGACACATGTCTCTCTCTCTCTCTCTCTGGTTCAGGTTTTGTCAGTAGGTGCTGCGTCTCAATGCAGATGCTTCGGGTGAAATGAATAAGGCACCTCAGCCTCTGTCAGGACCCCCCTCCGCCCCCCCTCACCCCTCCGCCCCGCTTCCCACGCCCTCCCCAGGCCTTTCCCAGGTAACACGCATCACAATTTCATTCATTTAGATTCGATATTAAAATGCACACCGATAATCGTTATTAAAAACAGCCGATAATCTTGGCAGATTATATCCAGTCAATCAAAATGTGACGGGAAAACATTTCAGACAGCAAGCTGCGTGAAGAAAATGCATCTTATGTGAAATTTATTGCTGTTTGAGTTAAAGCAATAATAACACAGTGCCGATAATTCAGGTTTTGTTATAATTTCTAAAAGCCAGGGTTGCCAGATCTGTGTTTTTCGCTTCACTAAACATTATTCGTAATGCACCTCCAGGTCCAGTAATCGCAAAGAGCATTGTGCTTTGTTACTTCTAATAAGAAATAAAGTCTCAGCTCTCAAATGATTAATGTATTTGATTAGTCCATTCTAAATTTTTTCCAAGAAAAAGTATGATCATAAAATTAATTAATTTAAAAAAGAAAAAATTAATTTGAATAATTAAATGAGACAGAAAAAAAAGACAAAAGATTACAAAATAAATAAATAATAAAAAATATTATTTTACAGTTATAGTTTTTGTTTATATTTATACATATTTTAAATTTTTATAATTGTGTTCAAAATTCAAACAAAAATGATTTTTTGACGCTCTTAAATGTGGCGTGACACATTGCTGTAGTTCAACCGGTAGCATGGATACAAGTTATAGTGCGAAATAAACATGAATGAACATCAGAAGTTATGATAAATACAGTACAACTTACTGAAATGTATGATATCTCATGTAATCAATAAATTACATGATTACATCAATAAATAAATTTCTTTTCAAACAAAAGAAAGACATTAAATAAAACAGCTTGTGAACAATGTCACTTAACATTGCATGTGATTTATTATATCTGAAAATAAAAAGCATTGAATGTAATAGTGTTGTTGTTCATTTTAACCTCTAATATTATATACCAATGTTAGTTTACAGCATTGGTTGGGAGAGACTATCGGTATCGGCAGATATGGTTCTGAATAATCGGTTATCGGTATCGGCTGAGAAATTTCTTATGGATGCTTGTCTAAACATGATCTCTCTGGATTACTCTTATGATTGAATGATGCACGTTTCTCTCTTCAGCCCAGTTTTTCTCCTGCTCCGCCGGTTGTGTTCGGCACCCCTCCGCCGCAGATGAACCCCGCTGCCCAACCCCGACAGGTACATCTCCCCAAACACACATCACTTCCTGTGGGCCTGCTGGGTCACTGGCCCATTCATTTTCCCCATTGGCATTTCCAAATTTTCAATAAAGAACCAAACCAAAACCAAAAGCTTATGTAACATTTAATAAAGCATTTTAATGATTTGAAAGATTTAAGTATCAAAAAAACACTAAGGTATTCCTTAATGCAGAGATTCCCAAAATCCGTGAGCTAAAAGATTTACTTGAAGATTTTATTTCAATAATTTAGCACATTCACATGGGCAGAGTTCTCCAAATTAATGGCAGGTACATGCAGGTAAACAAGTACATTAGTTTGTCTTTTTTAGCAAGTGTTTTATTTTAATTTTAATTTTTTTTAATTATTTTAATTTTTATGACTAGTAAAAATATTGTTGGGGGACCCTGCCATAAAACATTTCCAAAGATAGAATAAAATCAGTCTTGAATTTTATTTTACAAAATTTTTGGTCCATTCTTAATTTTTTCCAAGAAAATACAAAAATAAAAATAAAAAATAAATAAGAATAAATAATTTTAAAAAGAAAGAAAAAAATAATTAGAATAATTAAAAAAAGAAAGAAAAAGATAATAAAATAAATAGTTCAATAATAAAAAAATATTATTAATATACCATTGTAGTTATTTATTAATAATTATCTATTAATATATTACATTTTAATGTTTCTTAATTTAAATTTTTTTATTTTAGTTTTAGTAATTTAGTAAGTGTTTTGTCATTTTATTAGTGTTTTTTTATATGCCTATTTAGCTTCTATTAATTTGCTTTGCTTTTAATTTTAGTACGTCAACTTCAAATTAAAATTAGAAAGGTTGTCTTGGCAGCTAACTGAAATTTTATTTATTTATTTATATTAACTTTTTTAGTAGTTTTAGTTAACAATAACAACACTACTGCTTTCTTTTATAAATTTATCAAATGTAAATAAGCAAATCTGAAGACAATGAGAGATTGCAAATTAGTTTCCTTTCATTTTTAAGTTGTTAGACACCAAGAGATTGCAACACAAGACAGTATTTAGACTTTTCTGATTGGTGGATCTCGCTTTAGTATTTTGGGTCTTGAATATTCTGAATGGGATTTTTACTTCATTGACTGATCCCTATGGAAACATTTAGAGGTTCATGTAAGTTTTATCCAGAGAATTGTTGAAAAAAGCTGTTGAATAACTAGCCTGACATGTTTGGACATACCAGATGAATTATCAGCGAGTGAACATCAAACGAATGTGAATGTAAGAGCGTCTGTACTTGAGTTCAGAGGTCGCCCTGCATCCTCCTGACCTCTCGTTGTGTGTGAGATTGGTGCGACCGAGGTGCTTCTGGGAAAACGGGATCTCTCCTCTGCTTTTGTGGCTGGTGTTGCTTCGGTTTCTTGACCTTTGACCAGTACGTGTGGCTTTCTCTTTCTAGTTTGCCTCAGGTCCTAGAGCTTTACCACAACAGGTACTAACACAAACACACCCACATACACTGAACAAGACCTCAAACATACTCTACGTCATTATGATGTGAATTCTGCACTGTGGTCGCAGTGTTGCGTGATTGTCATAAACTAGTATGAAGTCTTCTGTTTCTGAGCCTTAGTTTAAGATAATCTTGCGAAGCAAGCTAGTTGAAGTTAGTTAAACTGCTGAAATGTTAATATTTAGATATGATTCGTCTGATGAGAGAGGGAGAATTAAATAAATTAAATTAAATAATTAAAAAATAAATTTAAATAAATTTAAATTATTTAAAAGAAATAAAATGAATTTAAAAAATGAATAGAAGCGAGTAATATAATTAAATATAATTAAAGAAAAAGTCAGATAATACAAAATTAAATGATTAAAAAAAATTAAAAATGCAAATTAAGTCATTTAAAAATAAAACAAAAGGTGTGATAATAAAATAAATAAAATTAAATAATTAGAAAAGAAAAATATTTAAATAATTAAAAAAGAAAACCGAAAGAAAATAAAACATAATAAATTAAATAAAAAATATAATTAAAAAAGAAAAAGGAAAGAAGATAATTAAATAATTAAAACAAATAATTTTAAAAAAATTAATTAAAAGATTTTAAAATTTTAAAAAGAGAAAAAAGCAAGTAATAAAGGAAGGTAATAAAATTAAATAGTTAAAGGTGCAATAGGTGATTGTCTTCAGAAACATTTTTTGTTATGCTGGTTGAAAGTCTCTTCACATCGCGATAGCAATCATTAAAGGTCCCATATTGTCAAAACTGAAATTTGCTGGCTTTTTTCATGATAAATGAGGTCTAGGGGGTATGTATCTACAATATAAGTTTCAAAACAGTCAATCCACAGTAAAATGCACACAGCCTGTATAAACTAGCTGTGTTTTTTCACGAGCCGTTGTGACTTCAGTAAAAATGTGACGTCCGAACTACTCAGTCACCACCCCGAGCACCGTCCACCGTCCCACCGTCCTTTTGCCAAACCCCCAGACAACATCGCGCCCATGCCATTACTGAGCAACAACAAGGAAACATGTCGAAAAGCTTAACTTTAACAGACGAAACCAGATCGTCTGACCTGTAATGTTACACACTCACTCAAAGAATGGACGATCTGACAGGACTGTTACTATGAGGTCGATCACATCTAACATGTATAGTAAAGACAAACTAACCGTGTCTATATAGTCATGATGAAGATGTAAATACATTTCAGTTTCAGCAGGCAACTATATTTACAGCTACATTATTATTCCAGCTACAATTAATCACAACAATGTATATACAATTATAAATAATTATATATAAATCGTCAGTTTGTTGTTTTTCACACATGCACACAGACATTATTTCATACACTACATTCTCGTGAGATGCAAGAAATCTTTAGACATGCCCGAAACAACAAAAGACAATACTTTATTGAACCTTTTCTGATAAGAAGTGTGCGCTGCAAACGCGAGCATTTTTGATGATCGTATCTGTCCAGTCCGCTCGTTTTATTGCGTTTAACCACAGCTGTCGTCGGTTTTTTGTCTGGCAGTGGCAGCAGGTATGCGATCAAATTTCTAATTTGAGGCTGTATTACGTCGATTGTGGCACCCAACATCACAACAAGATGATATTTTAAGCTCATTATGTAGCCGAATCTGCGCTGGTTTGAATGGGCCGCCTCCAGTTTGTTTTGCCTCCAGCTAGCGCTGTGACGTAATTGTGACGTCGGCTCTACATGACCCTAGTTACTTGTGGTTGGCCTGGCTGTGCGTCACTCAGAAAACAACAGGCCAATCAGAAGATAAGCTCATGAATATTAATTAGGCTGGCCAAAATCGACCTGTTCTTAGCAGAGCTCCTGAGAGAGGAGCTGTAAAAATATATTGAGATGGTTTTTGGTACTTATACCGCAAATATATATTCTTAAGGACATCAAAACCTAAAATAACAGTCCAGAAAGGTGTACAATATGGGACCTTTAAGTTAAGTGGTCTAAATGTATTTATATATTGTGTGGAAGGCATAGGACCAAGAAATGTTCGTCCAATCAAAACGCTCGGTCCAAGCATTTTAACTGGCTTTCCTACCTGCCTATCAATGTATGTATTAGCATACCTCTGCGTAGCCAGTTCGCACAGACAGGATTCGTCATCAGCGCGTTCACGCACGCTGTGCAGACAGAGCGAGAATGGCAGACAAACAGCAACAACCCGATCTTCCTGGTATCGTAGTACTTTTACTAACTGTACTATAAAGTTTTCTCACCGCTGAATGACACATGATGTAGCCCCGCGCTCTGCATATTTTGCATGTCTCTCTTAGTTAACACACCCGATTCAGATAACCAGCTCGTTAGAAGTGAGCTACGTGCATCGATTCACATGCTCCTAACACTTGCTTCTTTGCGAGGACTGGAATTGGGAACCGCTGATGTAGCCTGTTGTAGTAATGTTGTCTCTTCTGGTCTGTGAGCGTATGTGTGTGCAGGGGGCGTGGCTTTAGACGTGATTGCAGGGAGGGTGGGACTTTCGCTTTCAGTGCTATCAGGCTAAAGTTAGCATTTTCTAATATCTCCTACTGCACCTTTAAAAAAACAAAAATTATTTTAAATAATTTAAAAAAAAAATTATGTAAATGTATTAAGTATGATAATAAATATAATTTAAAAATTTAAAAGAAAAAAATATAAATTATTTTTAAAAAGAGCAAGTAAGTAGTAGTAAGATAATAATAAAATAATAATTTTCTAGTTTAATGAAAGGCATTCTGACAGAAGCTCCATCAGCCTTTTGCAGTGCATAGGCCATGTTTGGGTGCCGCTTGTGTAGAGTATGTTTCTGGCCGCTGTTTTGTCGTCTAAATGCTTGGTTTGTTTGCATGCTGCTCTGTTCCTCTAACTGTCTGTGCTGTAATACACACTCTTCATCTCTCTCTCGCTCCTCTGCTGCGTGTGTGTGTGTGTGTGTGTGTGTGTGTGTTTGGTGCTGCTGAAGGGAGGATTCAGGTCACTGCAGGTAACGCTTATACTTTACAAAGTTCTTTCTTTAAAGTCAGTGTGAAACCCATTTTGCCCATTTTACTTTCGTATTATGATTAGGGCTGCAAAATGATTAGTCGTGATTAATCGATTCAAAATAGTTTTTACATACTATATGTGACCCTGGAAGACAAAAGCAGTCTTAAGTAGCACAGGTATAATTGTAGCAATAGCCAAAAATACATTGTATGGGTCAAAATTATCCATTTTTCTTTTATGCCAAAAATCATTAGGATATTAAGTAAAGATCATGTTCCATGAAGATATTTTGTAAATTTCCTACCGTAAATATATCAAAACTTAATTTTTGATTAGTAATATGCGTTGCTAAGAACTTCATTTGAAAAACTTTTAAGGTGATTTTCTCAATATTTAGATTTTTTTGCACCCTCAGATTCCAGATTTTCAAATAGTTGTATCTCAGCCAAATATTATCCTATCCTAACAAACTTTCAGATGATGTATAAATCCCAATTTAAAAAAATTGACCCTTATGACTGGTTTTGTGGTCCAGGGTCACATATGTGTGTGTACTGTGTGTATTTATTATGTATATATAAATACACACACACACACATATATATGTATATATTTAAAAATATATATATTTGAATGTAAACACTTGTATATAATTTATATTATATATAAATATAAATATTTTACATATAAATCTAACACATTTTTCTTTAATATTTACATATATGTGTGCATTTATATATACATCATAAATATACACAGTACACACACATAGAGTATGTTAACACTAACTTTTATTTTGAATCGATTAATCGCGACTAATCAGCCCTAATTATGATAAATATAAATTAAACATCATACTCGAGTTTTATCCACGAGGAATTAAAATTGTAAGGTTCATTCAGGTTAATTTCTGCTGAAATGAAAAGACTGAATCCAGTATTTGATAATATTGTAGCTTAAGAAGTTAAGCGTCTGTGTTTTTCTCTCATTTCAGCCGTACTATCCCAGTCGGCCCACTTTACCCGCCAATTCTGGGCGTGTCCAGCCAAGCTCCGCCCCTCGGCCCATCCCCCCTCCACATGGAGCCCGCCCCCCTCATGTGTTCCAGCCGGGCCCCTCCCAGATGATGATGATTCCCCAGCAACCAATCAGCTTCCCCAATTCACAAGGCACAGCTTACTATATACCTGGCCAGGTAAGAGCAAACATATCCACAATACAGCATCGCTGCATATGCATGAATTAAAGAGTTATTTTATTTCAGGAGAAATTATGAACAATCTTTTTTTTTTTTCTTCTTCTTTTTTTTGTAGAAGCTCATTTTAACAGAATGATTGGAACAAATAAATGCCACAGATCTCATGGTGCAGTTCAGAGTTAGTGAGGCTACTTTGAAACTTGCCAAACTGCTTTTAATTTGAAGTAGTAAAATAGTCCAAAAATAGTTAATTATCCTTCAAGCTAACACAATGTAGCTAATTACAGTTCGTTATGTAAGGGAGAAATATATTAATATAATGTTAATGCATATTTTATATATTTTTTTATAATTGTCAAATTATGTAATTAATTCTAATATTTATTATATTATATATGAAATTGTGAGAAAGATTTCAATTTTTTATTTTTTTTTCCCTGTGGAATAAAATTTTCCACGGATATTATCAACTGAAACATAAAAACATTACCTGAAATAAAATAAAATATTAAAAAACTTCTATTTCAGCTAGTTGCATTTTGTAAAATATGAACTTGAAAAATGAAGTAAAAGTAAAAACTAAAACTTAATAACTTTTTAGACATTTAAAAGAAACTAATACAAATGACAAAAGCACAACAAAATTAATACAACTTGATAAACAGCTATATAAAATAGATACAAATAAAATCTAATTAAAAACATTGTATTATATAACAAAACTAATAGTATATCAATGATACTAAAATAACTCTGATGTACTGATGAATATCTTACAGCAAGTCTGAAGATCTCATTCATAAAGATGATTTTTATAATCATCTTAAATGGGAACGAATTATAATAATCTAGATGTTCTTTACAAATTATTTATAAATCAAAAAATGTTCCTAAATCCATCCTACTCTATTAATCTGAAATCATCTTGACATCATGTGGACGTACACATCTGTATATTGATTTATGTGCTTATTCTTAGAAATATATGTTTCAACATGGAATCCAATTTATGTTATATCAAGAAAGCACCAGTGTTATTTTAGTTTCACTTGTGGTTTTTATTAATATTTTAAATTAGATGTTTATATTTTTATATTTTCTCTTTATTTTTTCATTTTAAATGTTTTTTGTTGTTTTCATAATTTTTATCAGTTTTTCTGTATATGCTAATATAGTTTATATTATTTAAGTTTTAGTTATTTTAGTATAAAAAGTTACTCTAATTGAAAATTAGATGTTTCCTTGGCAACTAGCGTAAATAAAAGTTTTTATATTTTGTTTCAGTTGATACTTGTTTTATGTCACGTAAAAGAAAAGGTTTTTTTGTTTTTTTTTTTTTTTGTTTTTTTTTTTGTTTTTTGTGTTTACTTTTAGTTTTAGATTTAGTTAACGATAATACCCCAGCACAGGAGGTTCTGCCCAAACACACACACACACACACTCTTTCTGTCAGTGAATTGATTCTGCTGACTCCTCCCCTTTCTAAACTCTGTCCCGGTCAGCTGACCCTCTCTACCGTTCCTAATTGTGCAACTCTAAAAAGGGAGGAGGATTGTTGGGCAGATGGAAAAGTAGACTGAAATGGGACTGTCAGATGGTTTTTGATGAGTCAGTCTCTCTCTCTCTCTCTCTCTCTCTCTCTCTCTCTCTCTCTCTGTCTCTCTCTCTCTCTGTCTCTCTCTCTTTCTCTCTCTCTCTCTCTCTCTCTGTCTCTCTCTCTCTCTGTCTCTCAGTACCGTCCCTCATATGTGACCCCTCAGCAGTATCAGGTGGCCGGTTCTCCTGGTTTTTTTCCCGGCACGAGTCCGGCTGATTACGGTACGTATGGAGACAGGAAACAGTACATCCACATATCCTGAGTGTGTGTGTGAGAGTGTGAGAGTGTGTGTGTGTGCGTGATTCAAGATTTAAGATTTTTATTTGTCACATACACGATTATATAGAGGTATAACCAGCAGTGAAATGTGAGTCAGGTCCGCTCCATGGACAGTGCAAATATTATAGAATACAAACACAGAGGAAATATACATAAATAGGTATAGATAAAATGAAATAAAGTAAAGAATAAAATATAAAGAACAAAATATAAAATAAAATAAAATGTGCATGACAGTATACTGTAGACTTAAATATTAAGATAAGCAGGAATGTACAAGAGAGGAATGTGCAAACAGGTTGTACATGGTTGTCATGTAGCAGCAATACAGAAAGTGCTGTGTGCAAATGACACTGTCAGTATGAGGTAGAGAATAATGAATTTCTTACTGATTGTTAATGATTATTAAGTGGAGTCATGTTGATGTTAAGAGGCTGAGTTTGAGTTTAGGAGCCTGATGGCCTGGGGGAAGAAACTCCTCCTGAGTCTCTCAGAGTGAAAAGACAGTTACTAGGGTGGTTTGAGTCCTTGATGATTTTGACAGCTCTGCTTCTGCAGCGTTTGAGGTAGATGTCCTGCAGAGAGGGAGAGCAGACCCTGAGATGCGCTCAGCTAAGCGCACAACTCTCTGCAGGGCTTTGCAGTCTTGACTGGAGCTGTTCCCATACCACACTGAAATACACTGAGTTAGTACACTTTCTATGGTCCCTGAATAGAAAGTTTTCAGGATTGTTGGTGAGACCCTGAATTTCCTCAGCTGTCGCAGATGGTACAGTCTTTGCCTGGCTTTATTAACCTGTGTTTGAATGTGTGTAGTCCAAGTCAGGTCCTCTGAGATGTTTACACTGAGGTACTTGAAGCTGCTCACCCTATCCACAGGGGTCCCACTGATCATAAGAGGAGTGTAGGGCCGCTGCTGTCTCTTCCTGAAGTCAACAATCAGCTCTTTAGTTTTGCTCACATTCAGAGAGAGACAATTGTCCTGGCACCAAAGTCTCTCTACCTCATCCAAGTATGCGGTCTCATCATTATTGGAAATGAGGCCCAGAACCACAGTATCATCAGCGAATTTGATGATAGATGTGGAGCTGTGGGAAGACACGCAGTCGTGTGTGTAGAGAGAGTAGAGCAGCGGACTCAGGACACAGCCCTGTGGGGCTCCTACGTTCAGGGTGATGGTGATGGAGTTGGAGGTGAACTGGCCTACTTTCACCACTTGAGGTCTGCCGGTGAGGAAGTTCAGGATCCAGTCACAGAGTGAAGAGTTAAGGCCGAGGTCTATGAGTTTGCTGGGGACAATAGTATTGAAAGCTGAGCTATAGTCAATAAATAGTAGCCTTACATAGTTCCCGTTGTTTCTGTCAATGTGCGTGAGAGAAGAGTGCAGGACGTGAGAGATGGCATCTTCAGTAGATCTATTGGGACGATAGGCAAACTGAAGAGGGTCCAAAGTATCAGGGATGGATGAGCAAATGTAGTTCTTTACCAGTCTCTCAAAGACCTTCATGACTATTGATGTGAGAGCAACTGGACGATAGTCATTCAGACAAGAGGGTTTATTGTTCTTAGGCACAGGGATGATGACAGATTTTTTTAAGGAGGTGGGAACCACAGAGATAGCAAGGGACTCATTAAAGATGGAAGTAAACAAACCAGTGAGCTGATCAGCGCAGGACCTCACAACACGGCCAGTAATCCCATCAGGTCCGGCTGCTTTCCTGATGTTCACTCGCATTAGGGTGTGTGTTTGAGAGTGTGTGTGTGTGTGTGTGTTTGAGAGTGTGCGTGTGTTTGAGAGTATGTGTGTGTGTGAGAGTGTGTGCGTGAGTGTGCGAGAGTATGAGAGTGTGTGCGTGCCTGTGTGTGCGTTTGTGAGAGTGTGTGTGCGTGTGTGAGAGTGTGTGTATGTGTGTGCGTGAGTGTGTGTGGGTGTGAACTTGTTTTTAATACTTTGTGAGGAACAAAAGACCGCACAATGATAGTATCCTTAAATCGGACCCCACAAAGACATGATCTTTTAAGACAAGACCAGACTATAAGATGACTAAATATACTATCATCCAAACCTAAACCTACCAGTCACTCAAAACATTCTTATATTTAGATACAAGAATGTTTTAACATTCTTAAACGTTTTAACATTCTTATATATGAGTGTTTTAACATTCTTAAAACATGTTTCCTTATAACATTCTTACATAAGAATGTCTTAACCTTCTTATATTTATAAGAATGTTAAAATTAAGTTAGGTTTCTGTGACTGGTATGTTTAAGACCTGTTCACACCAAGAACGATAACTATAAAGATGATGTTACCGTCCACACCAGCGAACGATATCGTCTGTTTATTCTAAGCGCACACTCGTCTGCCGCTTTAAATTCTCGAGCTCATTATAGCAGGATGGATTCTGATTGGGTGTCAATGTTTGTATCGTTCATCAGCTGGGGAAAAAACGCTCTGAAAGTGCTTCCAACGATATCGTTTCTCTGTGCCTTTTATCGTTGTAGATGAGGTGTGGACTCTGCTATTCTTTAATATTGAAAACGATTTTTAGAACTGTATCTTTATCGTTATCTTTGTAGTTATCGTCCTTGGTGTGAAGGGGTCTTTACTGTTTTAGTGAAATTGACAGGAATTTTCCCTGATTAAATATTCAGGGGATTTTGTCAAAACCATTTCAAAACAGTTTTGGAGGGGAAAAAATAGTGTTTGTCATGGTAACAAGCACAATATTCTGAAAATGTCATGGTTATGATGTCACGACTGTGAGCACATTAACATAAGACCGCCCACATGTACGCGTCAACACTTATTCAGTAGTCAGAGCTTATTTAAATATGGAAGTCTTAAAGGTACAGTAACAAAAATAGCCTGTTTAATTTTATAAAGATTTGAGAGAGGAGGAACTACAACAGTAGTTTTTCAGTAGTTGTTTCTCTTTTTGTTCTTAGTTTTTTGTTTGTATTTCTTTATTTTTTTCTTTAATTTTCTTTCTTTCTTTCTTTAATTTTCTTTTTGTTCATTTTTATTTATTCTTAACTTTAACTTTCGGTTTCTTTAATTATATTTTTCTATAATTTTCTTTCTTTATTTGTTCATTTTTATTTATTTATTTTATTTTCTCTTTATAATACTGTTTGTTTCTTTGTTTCTATCTTCCATTTAATTATATTATTTGTTCATTTTTATTTATTTACTTATTTAAATTTCTTACTTTACGTTTTTTTCTTTCTTTTCATTTTATTTGACTTTCTTTCTTTCTTTCTTTCTTTCTTTCTTTCTTTCTTTCTTTAATTGTTCATTTTATTTATTCAATTATTTTCTTTACTTTTCTATTTAATTTAGTTTTTTCTTTCTGTCTTTCATTCTTTTTCTTTCATTCTTTCTTTCTTTAATTGATCATTTTTTAACTTAATTCTTTCTTTTTCTTTCTTTGATTTTAGTTATTTTTTTATATTTGTTTATTTATCCTTTTATTTATTTAATTTTCTTTCTTTCAATTTTCTTTTTCTTTTCATTTTATGACTTACTTTCTTTAATTGTTTATTTTATTTATTCAGTTATTTTCTTTTCATATGATTTATTTGAGTTTTTTCTTTCTTTAATTGTTCATTTTTTTAACTTAATTCTTTTTTTCTTTCATTCATTTTAGTTATTTATTCTTTTTTATTTGTTTATTTATCTTATTTAATTTTCTTTCTTTCAATTTTCTTTTTCTTTTCATTTTATGACTTACTTTCTTTAATTGTTTATTTTATTTATTCAGTTATTTTCTTTTCATATGATTTATTTGAGTTTTTCTTTCTTTAATTGTTCATTTTTTTAACTTAATTCTTTTTTCTTTCATTCATTTTAGTTATTTATTTATTCTTTTTTATATGTTTATTTATCCTCTTATTTATTTAATTTTCTTTCTTTTCATTTTATTAATGACTCTCTTTCTTTTTCTTTAATTTAGTTTCTTTGTTTATTTTTATTTACTTTTTTCTTTCTTTTTCATCTGTTCATTGAATTAATTTTATTTATTTTTATTTTATTTTTTTCTTTCGTTTTTAATTTTGTTTTTTTCTTTCTTTCTTCAATTGTTCATTTTTTTAACTTAATTCTTTTTTCTTTCATTCATTTTAGTTATTTATTTATTCTTTTTTATTTGTTTATTTATCCTCTTATTTATTTAATTTTCTTTCTTTTCATTTTATGACTCTCTTTCTTTTTCTTTCTTTAATTTAGTTTCTTTGTTTATTTTTATTTACTTTTTTCTTTCTTTTTCATCTGTTCATTGAATTAATTTTATTTTTATTTTTTTTCTTTCGTTTTTAATTTTGTTTATATTTTTCTTTCTTTTTTCTTTTATTTAATGTTCTTTCTTTTATTTAATTTTCTTTATTTATTAATTTCTCCCTCCCTCCTTTACTCATTTGCAGTTTTAGTTATTCTCAGATCACCATTTCCGTCGTGTGTATCTGATGACTCCCGTCCTGACTCCCGTCCTGTCAGAATCTCAGAAATGTCAAAAGTCATTCAGCTTTAATGTACGACTGGGCTGTGTTCGACAGTTCGACTAAGCAAACAGCAGTTTACAGGTTACACTGGTTCTCTGCATGTGAAGCGATGAGTCTGCTCAGAGCCGCTGGTTATTTTTGTCATCTGAGTGATTTATTCCTCCGGATCGAATCTCTCGCGACTCTCTGCGGCGCCACACGCAGGTCAGTTTGAGTTCAGCACAGACGCAGAGAGCTGAGCGTGTCGAGACGGACGTTTAGAGAGGGGATCATGGGCAACAGAGCGTCCCGCCGAAGCTCTGAGGGTTAGTGACTGATATTTCTCAGACTCTAGTGACCGTCTTTCTTTCTGTCTGTCTGTCTGTGGGTTTTGACTATATTTAGTCTCTGCTCACTCTGGTCAACAATGCTCTCTCAGTAATGTGAGTTGGGTTGGGTTGACAGATATAGAGTGACTAGAGGAAAAAACAACCAATCAGAGCTGTTAAAAGTGACCATATGACCAGGTAAGAGGAGTTATATTTTAGTAAAGTACTGCTTTTGACATTTTTGTGTTGCACGAAGAACGAAGAAAATACAGTGACATAATTTTTAAGTACATGACATTACTTACATGAGTCAATTAATAAAATAATCTGTAAATACAATAGATTAAAATAAATATGCACAAATATATGCACAGTAAATTTAATAAATCAATTTAAATTTAATTTAATAAATAAGTTTAAATAGTAAAGTACTACTTTTGATGTTTTTGTTCTGCCTACACAAACAAAATACAGTGACAGAATTTTTAAGTACATGACGTTACTTATGTGACCGTTAATTGAAATAATAATCCATAATATAGATTAAAATGGAATAAAAATGCACAATAAATTCAAGTGAATAAAATAAAGCATAAATAAATTTAAATATTTAAGTACTACTTTTGACATTTTTGTTCTTCATGCACAAACAAAATACAGTGACAGATTTTTTAAAGTAGTAACATAACAGTAATGTTATTAAAAATAATAATCAATAATATAAAATATAATTAAAATGGAATAAATATGCACAATAAATTATATAAAATACATTTAAATATTAAAGTACTACTTTTGACATTTTACACCATTTTAAAGTAGTAACATGACAGTAATGTTAATAAAATAGGTTATAATATATAATATAAAATGCATTAGATTAAAATGGAATAAGTATGCACTATAAATAAAATAAATGTAAAGAGTAAAATTCTACTTTTGACATTTTTGTCTTGCATACACAAAATACAGTCACAATTTTAAAAGTAGTTACACGACAGTAATGTTAATAAAATAATAATCAGTAATATAAAATACAAATGGAATAAATGTGCACAAACAAAATAAAAATAAAAAATCTAATTAAATAAAGTACTACTTTTGACATTTTTGCTTTGCACAAAATACAGTACAAAATATATATTTTTTAAAAAGTAGTAACATGACAGTAATGTTAATAAAAATAATAATATAGAATATAAAATACAATAGATTAAAATGGAATAAATATGCACAAAAAATAGTTCACGCAAAATAAAAATTGTCAGTATTTACTCAGTCATATGTCATTTTTTAAGTTTTGCATGAAGATTTGAAGAATCATGCATTCATTATTCCATGCAAAATTTAGTATTATTTATTTACTATTGTAGAATTTATTAATGTTTTGAAATATTTTTTAAATAATTTTTAATTTGCAAATCAAATCATATTTTCCCTTAGCCAGTATGCACAAGGGCAACAGTTGAAGTAGTTAAAAATTATAGTTTAATTAAATAGTTATATTAATTATCTTTTTAGTACTTCAGCTTAATTAATTTTTGTTAGTAGCCAAGGCAAAATTTCTATTTTTCACTTAAGTTTTTCATCTTTTATTTTATTTTATTTTTCAACTTTATTTCAATTAACAAAAACAACTTTTAATAGCTTTAGTTTTAGAGTTTTAATTAACATTAATAGCACAAGCTCCATAATGGACAAAAACCTGGTACGGCTCAGATTAAACATCATGATAATTTAACAGTGGTAAACATAAGCAGTGAATAATGACTTGCATTTTGACGTTCACTACCCAAAGCATCTTTAGAAGACTTGTAATTAACTACTTTTACCATTTTTGGAGCTTGACAGTCATGATCACTATGAACTGTTGTAATATGGAGAAGAGCTGTTGTATTTAACAGCAAACTGACTTGGAATATCAAAAAAGGAGGAAATATTCCCAGAATCTGGCCAAACTGTCTCTTTAAGGGCATTAAAAC
Source organism: Spinibarbus caldwelli (assembly GCA_039654775.1). Lineage (NCBI taxonomy): Eukaryota > Metazoa > Chordata > Actinopteri > Cypriniformes > Cyprinidae > Spinibarbus > Spinibarbus caldwelli. Next base: position 1,547,177 of record CM077253.1, on the reverse strand, counting down.
ACCTCTAATGTACAGACCACCAGCGGCTGTTTTCGAAGGGTGTGCAGTTCAAATATAAATTTGGCTGTGACAGATCGTGTGTTATTGTGTGTGTGCTAAAGGAGGGTTCTGTATGCGTGTGTTTGAGCGTTTCCCAAGCTAAGGATCACAGACAGTTCAGAGTTTTGTGAGATTTCACCTCAGGCGACCCCACAGATGTGTAAATCTGAATTGAGTGATCACTGATTGCACAGAAAGTCTGAGACGTTTGAATTATTTTTGTTTCCAGCTGGGGCGTATTACCCCGCCCAGCCCCAATTCACGCCCCCTGTTGCCCCAGCGCCCGTCATCATAAACCCCGCCCCCCAGCAGCAACAGGCCCCGCCCCCTCCACAACAGCAAGCTCCGCCCAGACGGGAACGCAAGCAGGTAAGACCAGAGATTGTCTTAATATAGGGAGATGTATTACTTACTATTGGAGAAAGCGTAACGGCTAACTTGGATCACGTGTGCCTTAATAACCAATCACATTGACGTCATTGAATTTCAGTTCAGAGTTGTGCGAGTTGTCACACTCAATTCAGGGCTCGACATTAACGCTTGCCTGCTTGTCCGGGACAAGTGAATATTTTGGACGGGCAAGTGAAAGAGAAATTTACAAGTGAAAGCTAAAAACAATAATAACTGCCTTTATTTGTGATATAGCCTTTGTTATAGGGGTGTGCGATATATATCGTTTGCGATAATATTGTAATTGTTGTTTTAACGATGTACGATTTGACATTGAGTATATCGCAAAAATCTAACAAAACACACCTACAGAGTGCACGTATACATTACGTAAAGAAGTCTATAGATTAGACTAGAGTGTGCGTCTCTGAGCAACATGACGGTGTTTCGTTCCTGAATGAATCAACCGTTTAAATGATTCGGTTCAATCGCTTAATAACAGTGATTTGGTGCCACCTACTGGCGGTTTTAATTTCACATTTAAAGTTTTTTTTTTTTTTTTTTTTTTTTTTTTTTTTTTTTAATAATTTCAAATATCAGTATTCAACGTTTTATGTATCAAAACATTATTTATTTGTAACTGCAGATTAAAGCATTCCATGTCCCTCAGAGCTGCATTAAACAGTGGGTAAATATATCTATTCCACTTCAGATGCAGCTTCTGCTTCCTCTGCGTTACAAAGATGAATTTTGTTGACACTGATTTCACTTTATTATTTTGTTTATTATTTTATTTAAAAATAAAAATCTAACTAAATAAACTAAATGTGACATGCTCACAAAATCTACTACATATACTCTATAAACACTATACTATGTTTTGTAGAACTACAATAAATAATTATATTTATAACTCAATTTAAATGTATTTTTTTCTCTCCAGACAAGTAACTTTGTAAACTCTAAAAATAGTTCAATCCAAAAGTATTGTTTAGTGTAAAACACGTTGCAGGTTAGCAGATAGGCTGTCGATTCATTAAATTATGAGCTGTTTCCTCAATCAGAATCAGAATCAGAATCAGCTTTATTGCCAGGTATGTTTGTGCATACGAGGAATTTGTTTTAGTGACAGTAGCTCCACAGTGCGACAGAATGACGGCGACAGGACAGGACACGGATAATAATAAAGAATAATGTACAAATATACAAAATGGACAGTATGCAAAATAGCACAAACACAATATACAAAAAAATAGACAATTCAGTATGTACAGGTATGTTAGGTGCAAATTTGAAATGTAATAAGTATGTGTTAAATAAAAAATAAAAATAAAAAGTAGATAGTGTTGTGTGTTTCATGTTTATTGTTAAGAGTTCAAGTGTTCATGAGATGGATTGCCTGAGGGAAGAAACTGTTCCTGTGTCTGGTCGTTCTGGTGCTCAGAGCTCTGTAGCGTCGACCAGACGGTAACAGTTCAAAGAGGGAGTGTGCTGGATGTGAGGGGTCCAGAGTGATTTTACCAGCCCTTTTGCTCAAAAAAGCAGTTTATTCAGTGCAGTGAAGCCTCTCCTCCATTGACATCCATTCAAAAAAAAAAAAAAAAAAAAAACCAGTCTCTGGTCTCCTTTCCGTTAGCGTTAGCCGTTACACTTTTTTGGCTAATGGTTGCAGGCTTGGCTTTGGTAAGACATCCATCCGTCTTCTGCATCTGGAGCTTCATTTGTGTGAATGTGTTTTTCTCCTAACATTTCTTTATCTAATGTACGTTTGGCTTGCATCTCTCACTGTACTAGAATTAAGCTGTCAGGGTTGTGTTAATTTGACGTTTTTATCTGCAATTTATTTGTGAATTAACAATAATTTACTCTAGTGAGCAGTATGTCATCTATCCAGATTAATTTGTTAATTTCATGCCTCTTTAATTGCCACAAACTGAACAAATTAAGGCTTTGAAGTGACTGGGTGATGTGCAGAATTCTTTTAAGACACTGATGTGAAACAAATACCAGTTTATTATGACCATTTCTCCTGTTTCTGAACCGTTTGCAAAGATTTTTTTCATGTTTCTTTCTAATTTTCTTTGTGTATTTTTATCTGTAATTTTCTTTCTTTAATTCTTTCTTTTTACTTTATCTTTGTTTTTGCACTTTATTTATCTTTCTTCCTTTATTTTTCATTTATTTATTTTTCTTTCTTATATTTAATTTTGTTTAATTTTTCTTTTTTGTTTTTTCTTATTTTATTTCTCTATTTCTAATATTTAATAAATTTTATTTAATTTTTCTTTTTTGTTTTCTTTCTTATTTTATTTTTCTTTCTAATATTTAATACATTTTATTTCATTTCTTTCTTTTATTTAATTTGTCTTTTTTTGTTCTTTTTTTTTTTTTTCTTCACCTAAAGATTTTTACTTAACATTTTCGAATGAATTAGTACTTGTGGCTGTGTTCGGATGGTAGTTTCTTGGGTGTTTTGGATGCATTTTAATAGCTTTTGGTTTGGTTTGTCCTAGTGATGCACTGAAATATAAGCAAGCAAAAATATTCAGCTAAAAATTAATTTTCGGTTTCTGCCAAAATAGTTTTGGAGTGCCGAAATCATTGACCGATTACATATTCATTTTATTTTTACTTAACCTGTTGTCATCATTATCCAATATATGTTTGAATATATCTTATAATGAAAACATTTTTTATTTATGTCACTGTTTAAATATTTATATTTTAACCATGATTTGGAGTAGAAGCAATTATATCATTAAGCAATTGATAAAAAAAATGCCTTATGTGCAATTTAAATGTTTATATACAACAGTTTTCATTTGAGTGTTGATTATTGAAATAAGTAGTAATAAATTGATTCATTAATAAATTGATTATAAAATAAACTGTGTGTTTCAGTTAAATGAAAACTTTGTTTCCGTAAAATATTAATCAGCTTTCTTGCCAGGTATGTTTGCACATACGAGGAATTTGTTTTAGTGACAGTAGCTCCACAGTGCGACAGAATGACGGCGACAGGACAGGACACAGATAATAATAAAGAATAATGTACAAATATACAAAATGGACAGTATGCAAAATAGCACAAACACAATATACAAAAAAATAGACAATTCAGTATGTACAGGTATGTTAGGTGCAAATTTGAAATGTAATAAGTATGTGTTAAATAAAAAATAAAAATAAAAAGTAGATAGTGTTGTGTGTTTCATGTTTATTGTTAAGAGTTCAAGTGTTCATGAGATGGATTGCCTGAGGGAAGAAACTGTTCCTGTGTCTGGTCGTTCTGGTGCTCAGAGCTCTGTAGCGTCGACCAGACGGTAACAGTTCAAAGAGGGAGTGTGCTGGATGTGAGGGGTCCAGAGTGATTTTACCAGCCCTTTTGCTCAAAAAAGCAGTTTATTCAGTGCAGTGAAGCCTCTCCTCCATTGACATCCATTCAAAAAAAAAAAAAAAAACAGTCTCTGGTCTCCTTTCCGTTAGCATTAGCCGTTACACTTTTTTGGCTAATGGTTGCAGGCTTGGCTTTGGTAAGACATCCATCCGTCTTCTGCATCACTAGTTTGTCGCTCTCAGACCTGATTGTCATGTTGTGCTCATAAGGAACTAATGTTGAAGTTCTGCTAAATCAAAGCGTTGGGTTTTTAGAAACTGCTGAAAGAATCTTTTCAAACGCAATGATACAATCTGATCAGACGCATCAAAGGCGGAACCTCAGAATTAGAACTTATGTTGCTTTGATGATGAATTCATCTCCATGGTAACAGCACTGAATGCAACAGTGGGTTCTAAAAGTGAAATTCCTGTTCAGTTTCACCAAACAGATGTTTAACGTGAACTTACAAACTTGTTTATCAATGATATATACTTCTGTTGATCCAATCACTCTGCGTAATTAAATCTTCATTTTTAAAACAATCACATTTAATTCAATTTCTGCTGAAGAACTGCATTACCCATGATTCTGTGGAGAAATATTCAACAATCATAGATCTGCAATGACATCCACTCCCATAAAGCTCTGCAAATGACATAATCGAGTCTCATTACATTTTGATTATTTGTTGTACTCTGGTTATTTTGCAGTAAATTGAAGACACATTGTTTCTGTGTTTATAATCAGCAGTTTTGAATAGTTTAATGTTTTTCTGAGCATCAGCGGTTTAGTATGTGATGTGTTGAGCGTGGGTTTGTGCTGTTATCAGGCTTTCTGGGAGCTCACAGCTGGACCGGTGGACTTTGAGTCCTTGAGTCTCGCTCTCGGCCTTCAGTGAGGTTTCTTTTCAGAGGAATAGAAACTGAGAAAGAGGAGGGAGAAGGAAGAGACAGAGAGAGAACTGCAGGGTTGGGTGTGATGCATTAGTAAGTCATTCATTCATTTATTTACTTTTCCCTTGAAGTAAGGGTTTACTCTAAATTTTTATGTAATTTAATTACAGTTACCCCTGATGTAACTACATTAAATGTTGTACATACTATAATACATTTGTATATAAAAGCAACAGTAGAGTTCACACCAAAATTTAAAATCTAATGTTAAAATGTATGTTTCTAATGTAACCTCCTCCCTTTAAATACTTTGGTCAGTTCAGGAATAATTTATGCAATTTTATATTATTTCTTTGAAAGAATTAAACGAGCAGTTTCGTGTCTGTTCTTGTATTGTTCAACTGGTCAAGTTTGATATGGGATTTACTGTTGAAAATAAGTAATTCAGTACTTTTTAGAGAGAGTAATTTGTACAGTAATCTAATTATGCTCTTAAAGATGTAATTAGTAACTAGTAATTAATTACTTTTTTGGAGTAACTGACTGCAACCAGGATTATTACCTAAAATTAAAACTATTAAAAACATTTTTGTTAATTTAAATGAAGCAGAAATAAAAGAAAATTTAAATGTTAGATGAAAAACTTAAACTAAACAAAACATTAGAAATGTTGCCTGTGAATTTGTTTTCCATGGTTTCCTCAAACAATAATTGACTGTCATAAAGCTGAACACCATTCTGATTCAGAATAAGATTGAATAATAAATATATTTAATTCTAAGCAGTGACGTTGATAATTTGGTTTATTTTTGATGTTTTTATTGTGGCTGTTAGAACATTTGTATGGCTGTTAACTTAAAAAAAAAATTAGTAGTAAGTCTCTTATGCTCACCATGGCTGCATTTTTTTTTTTATCAAAAATACAGTAAAAACTGTTAAAATTCTAAAATAATATTATCATTCAAAACAGCTGTTTTCTATGTGAATATCTGTTAAAATGTAATTTATTTCTGTGATGCGCAGCTGAATTTTCAGCATCATTACTCCAGTCTTCAGTGTCACATGATCCTTCAGAAATCATTCTAATATGCTGATTTGCTGCTCAAGAAACATTTCTGATTATTATCAATATTCTAGTTTTGATACATTGTATTTTTCAGGGTTCTTTGATGAATGGAAAGTTCAAAAGTACATCATTTATTTGAAATGGAAATTTTTTAATCATCACAAATGCCTTCAGGGTCAATTTTGACCAATTTAATGCGGCCTTGCTGAATAAAAAGTCCCCAACTCTTAGTCAGTGTCTGTGTAAAGTCATTCGGTTCAGCTCCGTCGCTCCACGTGGCTCATAGTCTCCACCCCGTCTTTTTCTCTCTCTCTCTCTCTCTCTCTCTGGTGGGCGTTCCACATTCCTGTGCACTCATTTCACAAGGCCTCTCTCTCTCTCTCTCACTCTGCTTTTCCTTCCCTCCTCTCCAATACGAGAGAGAGAGTTTGAGGCCCACGTTCGGCCCAGGCCGTTTGTGAATGTGCTGCCCAGTTTAGTGTGTCCGAGTTAGGCTGAGTTTAAACTCCAGCCCCAGGATGAGCCGGGCCTAGCAGAACTCAACCTCTCCATTCGAGGGGAGGAAGGTAGGGAATGTGCTGCCTCATGCATGTGTGTTTATGCGTTTGCTTTAGAGGGCTGGCGAGTCAATGTATAATTCATTGCGTAAAGTGCAGATAAGTTGGACAAACAGTCAGATTTGAGGAAAGCTTCCAGGCTGTTGTGCATTTACTTCTTTATAAGGTGCTGCACTGCGTGTGTGTGTTTGTCAGAGACATTCATTGCATATTTTGTCTCTCACAGCACTGAGAAATGCTTCTGGGGTTAAGTCACTCGCTGTTGTTGTTTTTCTGTTGTTTATATCGTGACTTATTTGTGCTGTAGTTTTTTCCCATGTGCTGCATGTTAACGTGTCTCTCTCTCTCAGCCATGTTCTCATTCCTTCTGTTGCGTGTGCTCAATGTCTCTCTGTAGATCAGGATCAGAGACCCTAATCAGGGAGGACGTGACATCACAGAAGAGATCATGTCAGGAGGTCGCAGCGGCTCCACACCCACACCTCCACAGGTAATGAGCACACACCTGAACAATCATCGATTCATCATCATGCACTCACTCTCACGTCAGTCCTAATGACTTACTGTCATTTTTGCATGAACTGAAAATTAATATTTTGTCATCTAGTCATTCTCATTTCAGTCCTAATGACTTAAACTAAAAGTGAATGTTTTGTCGTCATTTTCTCACTCGCATTAGACCAAATGACTTTTTTACATTGTTGACAATGACAATTTACATTGTTGCATAAACTAAAAATTTACATTTTGTTATATACTCCCTTCCATGGAAGTGGAAAGACTTATAAATAATTTATTTTTGCATGAACTAAAAATTAATGTTTCATCATCATGTACTTGTTTACTCTTTATGTTGTCACTCTAAATGACTTTTTAATTTTTGCATGAAGTAAAAAATAATGTTTCATCATCATTTACTCATTCTTATGTTGGTCCAAATGACTTATTAATAATAGTAATTTTTGCATAAACTAAAAATAACATTTTGTCATTTACGCAATCTCATGTTGGTTTTCATAAATTTATCAATAATTTTAATTTTTGCATAACTAAAATTGTTTACTCTCATGTTGTCAGTCTAAATGACTTTTTCATTTTTTCATTTCATTTTCAAATGACTTGTCAATAATTTATTTCTTTTGTGTAAACTAAAAATTAACATTTCATCATTTACTCACTCTCATGTTGGACTCAGTGACTTAATAATTTTAATTTTTTGCGTAAACAAAATCAATGTTCTGTCATCATTTACTGTCACTGTCATTTTTGTGTAAAGTATCATGTACTCATCATGTACTCACTCTCATGTTGGTTTAAATAATTTATAAACCATTTTTCCATAAATTAAAATTGTCCAAATGACTTACAAGTAATGAATTTTTATTTTTGCGTAAAAAAAAAACGCACGCAGCCCAACGGTGACAATGCCACACCTGCAGTCGCCATGACGACCAGAGCGGAGTTTCCCATCCCTCCAGGCGAAAGCCCGCTACCCGAAGCCCCGCCAACTCCACCCCCTACCAGTCCGATAAGCGATACAGTAGATGCTCCGCCCCCGGTGCCTGCAGACGACGCCCATGCCCCACCCACTGTGGTGGAACCGCCCGCCTCTAACGGTGCAGAAGCCACACCCACTACAAGCAAAGAGGAGGGGCCTGTGAATGTAACACTGCCTGTCCCCACCCCCCAGGCGGAGCCTGCGCTGGAATCACCAATAGCGCAGCCCGAAGAGCTCCAGCTGTTTAACGGAGTCCCAGCAGGCTCCTTCCACAGAGACGTCAGTCCAATCGCAGAGCCGGACATCACGAAAGAAGCACCGGTTACCGCTAAAATCCCTGATAGGACTGTCAAAGAAATCCCTCCTCAGGCTGTCAAGGAGACTCCCGTTGTGGTTGTTAAAGAAGTGCCAACTCCTGTTGTCAAGGAGCCTACTCCTCCAGTCGTCAAGGAGACCCCCACTCCTGTCGTCAAGGAGACGGCCGCTCTCGTTATCAAAGAGACCCCCGCTCCTGTTGTCAAGGAGACGGCTGCTCCTGTCGTCAAGGAGACCGCTACTCTAGTTGTCAAAGAGACCCCCGCTCCTGTCGTCAAGGAGACCGCCGCTCCTGTCGTCAAGGAGACCGCCGCTCCTGTCGTCAAGGAGACGGCCTCTCCTGTCGTCAAGGAGACCCCTGCTCCTGTCGTCGAAGCGACTGTCCCTGTGGTTGCCAAGGAAACGCCTAGACCGTTTGACATGGAAACCCTCCCGCAGGTCGCCCAGGAGACTGTTGTCAAGGAGACGCCCGTCGAAACTCCGTCTGTCGTCAAGGAAACACCTTCACTCGCTGCCAAGGAAACCCCCGAACCACTTTTCAAGGAAGCCACTGCCCCTTCAGAGGTTGTTTCTAAAGCCACACCCCCTCCAACGGAAGAGCGAGAGGACACGCACACTTCACAGACCACTCCCTCTGAGAGTACTATGCAAGGTATGAGTCATAAGGCAGTTGCATACTAGCATACTACTATTTTTTTATCATAATCGGGACATTCTGAAATGTCAGATAACATAGTGCCAGTGTTTACTTTACAATTATAATATTTATTAATATTTTGAATTAACTGCTATTTTTATATTTTCAGTTTTAATTTTTTTTTTAATTTTTTTTTATTTCATGTTTTAAATTTTATTTTAAATTGTAGTAATTTTTTTACATGTTTTTACGTTTTTTTTTGTTTTTGTTTTTTTTATTGAGCTTTATTTTTATTTCAGTTTTAGTTTTATTAACTAGTATTATTAACTTAAAAAAATTGAACTGTTGCCTTGGACACTAACGGAAATAAATGTTTAAGTATTTTTTTAAGTTTTTGTCTAATATTTATATTTTATTTCAGTAGTTCTAGTTAAAAATAACACTACATTTTTGAAGTGTTGCCGCAAGAGGAGCTATAGTGTGCGTTGCATAAATTAAAAACGTAACGTAAAATAGTAGCGGTGCAGTTTTATTATTATTTATGCTCGCTTATAGTATTTATTAATATATTATTTTATTATTTCTACAATTTTTATTTTAATTTTAGTTTTAGAAATTTCATTATATGGTCTTTATATTTTTATTTCAGTTTCCGTTTTAGTAGCTTCAGTACTTAAACACTTTAACTTAGATAAAAATTTGAAATGTTGCCTTGGCAACTGACTAAAATAAATGTTTAAGTATTTTAAGTTAATGTTTTTCATCTAATATTTCTAGTTTAGTTTTATTTCAAATTTCAGTAGTTTTAATTCTAGTAATGTAATTCGAACGTATTATATTCATGATGTTGTCACTGTCACATGACCAACCAGCGTCATTTGTGTAATAAAGTGTTCATTGGATGCACACTTCAGAATCTCAGGAATAGTGGGTCATTTTGGGACTTTTTGCATGCTATTCTATGAATGCTGTTAATTCGGGCATTTAATTTTGTTTTGCTTTCTACATAGTAGGGAAGTATGTGATTTCAGATGCAGCTTAAATGGTAAACCAACAGTTAGCGTTTGCATAATTGCATAAGAGTATGTTTCTGGCCTGAAGCTCCTTTGTGCTTTATATAATAGTTAGTGAAGGCTGTTGATGTCTGTTTGATTTCATAAAGCATTTATCTTCATCCTCAGTCTGTTTTTGTGTGTTTGCAGCGATTTCTGTGCCAAAGAAGAAGAGAAAAATGAAAGACCTGAACAAGAAGGAGGCGGGGGATCTGCTCGATGCCTTTAAAGAGGTCTGTGGATGCCAGAAACTGTTTCTTTCTGTTCAATAACAAAGTAGTTCAAGGCCTGAACATTTACATTTGTGCAAAGCTACTTGAATGGCTGTGAGCGATGTGAATCCAAGACTTTCTGAAAATACAGATTTCACAAAATTCAAGCCATAAAATGTTACAGATTTGACTTTCTTCTAGTATGGAATGATTCTGTGTGATAAAGTGAGGAATAATTATAATATTATAATGTGATTAAAGTCCACACCCCCTGAGCCAGAGGCCACACCCCCAGTGAAGGCGGAGCCAGAGAGCAACGCCCCCGTGGCTTCGCCCCCTGCTGAGGAAGTGGATGAGACTTGGGAGGAGAAAGAAGATAAACTTGATGCTGAAAACATCAAACCACAGAGTCCCACCCCAACCACACCGACCGAACAGAAATACCAGTATAAAGAAGGTAAATGAGCGTCTGATTCATCTCAAAGGTGCTCAACTTATATAACATAATTATTCAGATTAATCAGTCACCAATTATGATTAAAAATTAGTGACAAATATATTGGTCGGGCCTACTAATTCTTATTATGTGATTCTTGGGTAGCTTCACGAAACCGACAAGGTGCATGAAAAAGATAAAAAATACTCTATGAACACAAAAACGGGAGAAATTATATGAATCAAAATATGAAGCTGGAAGAATCTATCCATCTATCTATCTATCTATCTATCTATCTATCTATCTATCTATCTATCTATCTATTTCCATCTCTAAATTAAAAAATAAAAAGATAAAAACACCTTAATATTTTTATATATGCATTCCAATCATTCAGGGTTATTATAGTTCACTAAAACCATAAAAAGCATTTTTGTTATTTTAAATAAAATAAAATAAACCAAAATAAAATATAAATAACTTACATTTTTCATTTATTTTAACTTGATGTACTAAAATAACTAAAACTGAAATAAAAAATAATAAACTATATAGACATTTAAAAAAAATACTAATAAAAATGAGAAAACACAATAAAATTACTAAAACCTGAACTAAAATTTAAAAATAAAACAAAATATAAAAATAATTCAAAATATTAATAAACTGTAATAGTATCTCACTGATACTAAAATAACAGATTCATATCCAAAACACACACGTGTATATTTTTAAACACACATTTGTGTTTATGCATTGTTTATAATAGTTATAAAACTTAAGTTAGAATAAATGTCAAATGTCAAAATTATTTTAGAGTAAATTTTAAAGTAAATAAGAATTTGTGCTCATTTTGTGATTTAGCAAAAGCGCATCAGTTCCAAAATTCACGTTTCATGAATGACAAACTGTCCATTTTTAAATTGCATTAAATGAATAATCAAGAAAACTGTATCTTATATGAATAATTTATCTGTTGAGGAACCAGAATCGCTAATGAAAGTGTCCTTGTTTCCCACAGAACAATGGAAACCTCTGAACCCCGAGGAGAAGAAGAAATACGACCGAGAGTTTCTGCTGGGCTTCCAGTTCATCAGCGCCAGCATGAACAAACCTGAGGGTCTGCCGCAGATCTCAGACGTGGTGCTGGATAAGGTAGCTGAAGCTCTCACACACACACACACACACACCCACACACACACACCCCTAACACAAGGAAAACACACTCTCTCTCACACACACACACACACCCCTAACACAAGGAAAACACACACACTCACACACCCCTAACACACAGAACACACACTCACACACACACACACCCCTAACACACAGAACACACACTCACACACACACTCACACACCCCTAACACACAGAGCACACGCACACACACACACCCCTAACACAAGGAAAACACACTCACACACACACCATCACACACTCACACCCCCCTAACACGTGGAACACATACCCCTAACACACAGAACACACACATACACACACACACACTCACACACACACCCCTAACACAAGGAAAACACACACACACAAACACCCCTAACACAAGGAAAACACACTCTCTCTCACACACACACACACACACACACACACACACACACCCCTAACACAAGGAAGACACACACACACACACACCCCTAACACAAGGAAAACACACACACACACACACACACACACACAATCACCCCTAACACAAGGAAAACACACTCTCTCTCACACACACACACACACCCCTAACACAAGGAAAACACACACACTCACACACCCCTAACACACAGAACACACACTCACACACACACACACCCCTAACACACAGAACACACACTCACACACACACTCACACACCCCTAACACACAGAGCACACGCACACACACACACCCCTAACACAAGGAAAACACACTCACACACACACCATCACACACTCACACCCCCCTAACACGTGGAACACATACCCCTAACACACAGAACACACACATACACACACACACACTCACACACACACCCCTAACACAAGGAAAACACACACACACAAACACCCCTAACACAAGGAAAACACACTCTCTCTCTCACACACACACACACACACACACACACACCCCTAACACAAGGAAGACACACACACACACACACACTCACACACCCCTAACACACGGAGCACACACACACGCCCCTAACACACAGAACACACACTCACACACACACTCACACACCCCTAACACACAGAGCACACGCACACACACACACCCCTAACACAAGGAAAACACACACACTCACACAACCCTAACACACGGAGCACACACACACACACACACGCCCCTAACACACAGAACACACACTCACACACACACTCACACACCCCTAACACACAGAGCACACGCACACACACACACCCCTAACACAAGGAAAACACACTCACACACACACACTCTCACACACTCACACCCCCCTAACACGTGGAACACACACCCCTAACACACGGAGCACACACTCTCACACACACACCCCTAACACACAGAACACACACATATACACACACACACACTCACACACACACCCCTAACACAAGGAAAACACACACACACAAACACCCCTAACACAAGGAAAACACACACACACACACACACACACACACACACACACACACACAAATACCCCTAACACAAGGAAAACACACTCTCTCTCACACACACACACACACACACACACACACCCCTAACACAAGGAAAACACACACACTCACACAACCCTAACACACGGAGCACACACACACACACACGCCCCTAACACACAGAACACACACTCACACACACACTCACACACCCCTAACACACAGAGCACACGCACACACACACACCCCTAACACAAGGAAAACACACTCACACACACACACTCTCACACACTCACACCCCCCTAACACGTGGAACACACACCCCTAACACACGGAGCACACACTCTCACACACACACACTCACACACACACCCCTAACACACAGAACACACACATACACACACACACACAACACAGAACACGCGCACACACACCCCCCCCCCAACACACACAACATACACACTCGCGCGCGCACACACACACACAGAACACAGAACATGCACACACACACACTCTCTCTCACACACACGCACGCGCACACACACTCACACACCCCTAACACGTGGAACACACACACACACCCCTAACACACGGAACACACACACCCCTAACACACAGAACACACACACACACACACACACACACACACAACACACAGTCATATAACACACACTCACACACACTCTCTCTCTCACACACACACTAGGGATGCGTGGTATACTGGTACTGGAAAAATAGCGGTATATATTATATTTCAAACGGTACGATATCGACGCGATGGATCAAACAGATGAACAGGGTTCATACGGTGGTGAAAAACCTGGAAAAGTCATGGAATTTTAAAACAGCAATTTCCAGGCCTGGAAAAGTTTTGGGAAAAAAATTAACCCAAAAAGTTTTAGAAAAGTCATGGAAATCTATTTCACAAATCTCTGTATAATATAAATGTTTAATCAGGTCCTGAATTTCGGTGCGGGATTGTGCATATATCGCATAGTTTTACTCAAAATTTACAGAAGACACAGAAGGCAACACATCAAACCTTTTTAAGCATTTGTCGCTTGAGATCGACAGGTGAGTGCATCATTCATAAATTCAGATTTAATTTGAACTTTTATTTACAGCTGATCAACACACATACAGATGTGATACAGTAAGCTCATGTGCATGTGAGACACGCTAGAACCAGTGAAGCTTTGGTCACGTATATGCACTTGCATTTCATACAGTCGAATATTAATTAACTTTGAATTGTGCAAGAGTTTTGCTATATTAATTTTAGTATCAATAATATGAAGGGAATGTTTCTGCCACGCTGCCGACCGCTAATATGAAGCAGCTGAGAGAGCGAGATTTATATTTAATGCTTTTTCTTTTTCTAGTCTGAAATCTGAAAACAATCTGAGAGAGAGAGAAATAATAACATGATTTTGAATATTACTTCGACTGTTAGAATAACACTTTACAATAAAGCTACATTTGTTGCATTAATTGCGCTACTTCAGTTTTTTTTTTTTTTTTTTCAAACTCAAAACATCAAAATGTAACCTATGTTCCCGGTAGGTTTTTTGTTACAGTTTGATGCAAAGGTATTAAGATATGAATCTGTTTTTATTATTATTATTTAAAAGAAATTTTTTTCAATTCACTTATCTTTTGAGGCTGGTTATTTGTCACCTATGGTATCAAGCCATCCTTAACACACACACACACACACCCCCCTAACACATGGAACACACACTCACACTCTCTCTCTCACACACACACACACACACACACACACACACACACCCCTAACACATGGAACTCACACTCACACTCTCTCTCTCTCACACACACACACACACACACACCCCTAACACATGGAACTCACACTCACACGCTCTCTCTCTCACACACACACACACCCCTAACACATGGAACTCACACCCACCCACACACACACACACACACCCCCCTAACACATGGAATTCACACTCTCACACACACACACACACACACACACACACACACACACACACTCACACACACACCTCTGATGTGTTGACATGGCTTTCTGTCTCTGCAGGCCAATAAAACTCCTCTGCGGCAGCTGGATCCGAGTCGTTTGCCTGGAATGAACTGTGGTCCAGATTTCACGCCGTCATTTGCTAATCTCGGCCGTCCATCAGCTGGAGGGCGTGGCCCGGTCAGTTACCATGGCAACCTCACCTGAATGCATGCTTTTATGATGTATTAAAAAAAAAAAAAGTATCACCTGAATGTATTTTAGAATTTTGTCTCATGTTGATATTAAATGTCTTGTATTGCTTTTGGTAAATTTAGTTAATTTTTGACTTTTTTCACATGAAGATAGCCTTACTGCTGACATGGCATAAAAAATATATGTATAAATAAATAAAAAAAATTTAATTCATTTTAATAAAATAAATAAATCATTTATTTTAATAATTACTTAATTTTATTTTATTTTACAATCGTGTTGTTGTCATGGCATGAAAAATATAAATAAATTAATAAAAATAATTATAATAAAATAAATTATAATGTATTTATTTTAATTAGTTTATTATTTTTTTTAACGATAGCTTATGCAACTATGGCAGCAAAAAATTCTAAATAAATAAAGGAAGCAAAATGAATTATTCATTTTAATAAAATAAATGATAAATTATTTATTTTAATTATTTTTAATTTATTTATTTAAAAAATGTAATTAATAAATTATTTATAATTTATTTAAATAAAATATAAGATAAATAATTAATTCAAATTATTTATTTTTTGACGATAACCTTATAGTAAAATTATAACAAAGAATTAATTATAAATATATTCAAATATAATAAAATATAAATATATTAAAATAAATAATTTAAATTATTTATTTTTAATGATAACCTTATAGTAAAATTATAATAAAGAATTATATATGTTATAATTATATTCAAATAAATAATTCATTTAAATTATTTTTAACGAAAACCTTATAGTAAAATTATAATAAAGAATTATATATAATTATAATTATATTCAAATATAATAAAATAAAATAATAATAATGTATAATTCTAGTAAAAAATATAAAATACTGCTATAAATAGCAAAAAAAACCTTTTGATTAAATTAATTAAAATAAATTATTTATTAATATAATTTATGAATAATTTATTTTATCATTTTTTATTGCTTCTGACAGGGATTGAAATAAATGTGTTGAAATAAATTATAACTTATTGTAATAAAATGAATGAAATGTGACCCTGGAGCACAAAACCAGTGAGATGTATGGTTTGTTAGGATGGGACAATATTTGGCTGAGATACAACTATTTGAAAATCTGGAATCTGAGGGTGCAAAAAATTAAAAATATTGAGAAAATCGCCTTTAAAGTTGTCCAAATGAAGTCCTCAGCAATGCATATTACTAATCAAAAATTATTGTAATAAAAGTTTTAATATATTTACGGTAGGAAATTTACAAAAATATCTTCATGGAACATGATATTTACTTAATATCCTAATGATTTTTGGCATAAATAAAAATGGATAATTTTGACCCATACAATGTATTGTTGGCTATTGCTACAAATATACCTGTGCTACTTATGACTGCTTTTGTGCTCCAGGGTCACAAATTCTAAATATACATACAATAGATATAAATATAATAAATAAAAATATAATGCCTATCTTTCTCCGTCTCCCTAGCCGTCCAGTCTGAGTGGCCCTCGTCGTTCAGGTCAGGGTCAGCGCGGGAAGGAGCCGCGGAAGATCATCGCGAGTGTTTCTCTGACTGAAGACGTCCAGCTGAATAAAGCGGAGAAGGCCTGGAAACCGTCACTGAAAAGCAGCGGCCGCGCAGATGAAGACGACCCTGAGTTCCTGAAGACGCAGGAGCTGTTCAGAAGAGTGAGGAGCGTGCTGAACAAACTGACGCCGCAGATGTTCCAGCCACTGATGAAGCAGGTGACCGAACTGACCATCGACACAGAGGAGCGTCTGAAAGGAGTCATCGACCTCATCTTCGAGAAGGCCATCTCTGAGCCCAACTTCTCTGTTGCCTACGCAAACATGTGCCGCTGCCTTATGGGGGTGAGTGCGAGCGATTTGAGACTGAAAACTACTGCGTGCAACTGTGAAAAAATATTTGTGATATTTGTGCATATTTGTGACCCTGGAGCACAAAAGCAGTCATAAGTAGTACAGGTATATTTGTAGCAATAGCCAACAATACATTGTATGGGTCAAAATTATCCATTTTTCTTTTATGCCAAAAATCATTAGGATATTAAGATCATGTTCCATGAAGATAATTTGTAAATTTCCTACTGTAAATATATTAAAACTTCATTTTTGATTAGTAATATGCATTGCTAAGAACTTCATTTGGACAACTTTAAAGGAGATTTTCTCAATGTTTTGATTTTTTTTTTTTGCACCCTCAGATTCCAGATTTTCAAATAGTTGTATCTCAGCCAAATGTTGTCCTATCCTAACAAACCATTTATTTATTCAGATTTCAGATGATGTATAAATCTCAATTTCCAAAAAATAACCCTTATGACTGGTTTTGTGCTCGGGAGTTTGAGGGGTTTCTACTTACAATGTGTTTTTGCAGAATTGAGTAATATATCAGACATATCTGTTGATTCCTTGAACACAATGTTAGTCAGAATTCACTCGCTGCTCAAAGCACTGTTGTGTTTTGCAAGCTCACGAATCCTCTCATTATAACAAAGTGCAGACACGATATAAAAAAGAGATTCGTTGATGATTATAGAACTTTGTGAGATCGCCATAAGTGACAGCTTTTAATGATTATTAAGGTAGTTTGCAAATGTGATATTGATTTAATACAACAGGTCAATAAATTAGTTAATATTACAGTTGAGGTCAAAAGTTTACATCCCCCTTGCAGAATCTGCAAAATGTTAATTGTTTTACCAAAATAAGAGGGATCATACAAAATGCATGTTATTGTTTGTTTAATACTGACCTGAATAAGATATTTCACATAAAAGAGGTGTACTTATAGTCCACAAGATAAAATAATGGTTGAATTTATAAAAATGACCCGGTTCAAAAGTTTACATCCCCTTGATTCTTTGTTACCTGAATGATCCACAGCTGTGTTTTTCTGTTTAGTGATAGTTGTTCATGAGTCCCTTGTTTGTCCTGAACAGTTAAACTGTCTGCTGTTCTTCAGAAAAATCCCTCAGCTCCCACAAATTCTGTGGTTTTTCAGCATTTTTGTGTATTTGAACACCCTTTCCAACAATGACTGTATGATTTTGAGATCCATATTTTCACACTGAGGACAAATGAGGGACTCATATGCAGCTATTACAGAAGGTTCAAACACTCACTGATGCTCCAGAAGGATACACAATGCAATAAGAGCCGGGGGTGAAAACTTTTTGAATTTGAAGATCAGGGTTAATTGAACTTATTTTGTCTTCTGGGAAACATGTATCTTCTGTAGCCTCTAAAGGGCAGTACTAAATGAAAAAAAAGAAATTTAGGCAAAATAAGAATAATGTACACATCTTCATTCAGTTCAAAAGTTTTCACTTTTTTTTAAAAAGTTTTAACATTTTGCAGATTCTGCCAGGGTGATGTAAACTTTTGACCTCAACTGTAAGTGACTTACATTGTCAGACTACAACACTATTGCCTGATTTTGCTCTATTTCATCAACAAAAATAGTTCCAAACAAACTCACAGCTGAGCCGCAGCACATCTCCATTCAAACAGCGCTGCTTTGTTTATGAATGAAGTGTTTTTAAACAAATCTAGTGAATCAATGATTAAATTACCCGTTCATAAAGACAGTCACTTGCTTCATTGAATGAATCATTCGTTTGAACAAATCAATTGAATGATTGATTCAGTAATAAAATAATACTGGCAGTTTTAGTTTCATTTTTAAAGTATAATTTCAGTTATTTAAATCATTTAATATTTTTATATTCAGAATTTTATATTTACAACACTTATCTCAACATGAATTTAACTGCAGTCATGCCACCTCTGAGCCTCATTAAATGTCTGTAAATATACCTAATTTGACATGACATACTTTCAATAAAGTTAGAAAATGTTTTTTAAAAATGCCCCTGTAAATCACTTTGTCAAATATTACCTTGTAATGGGAAGGCTAATTTTTTGTTATTGATCAGGTGCTCCTAAATTTTTTAAATTAGGAGCACAAGTGCTCCTAAAAATAAAAGTACACGTAGAGCCCTGAATGTGCTTTATCATCCGTCTCTCATCGCAGCTGAAAGTTCCCACCTCGGATAAACCTGGAGTTACAGTGAACTTCAGGAAGCTGCTGCTGAATCGATGTCAGAAAGAGTTTGAGAAGGACAAAGATGATGATGAAACGTTTGAGAAGAAGCAGAAGGAGCTGGATGCTGCCACAGGAGTATGAACAACACACACACACATATAAACACACGAACACACACACGCAGACCTGAGCGGACTGATATTGTGTTAATATGTAGGGGTCGTGGACCGTCTTTTTGTGATTTTTTTTCTGATTTAAAATAGTGGTTTAAATGGTATGTTTTTATTTATTTATTTATTTTTACTTCAAGGTTTGCTGTGCTTTTTAGTTGGGCTGCACAATTTAGCCAACTATTTTGTGATTATATATCAATATAACTTGTTATATATTATTATTATTATTATTATTATTGCTTAATGAAAGTAATATAAAACAAGAAATATTACTAATATAATATTTCACTGTATTATAAAAAATAAGAATTTTATAATAATAATAATAATAATAATAATTTTATTATTTTACATTTTTATTTTATTAATTTTAAAGTTCCAGGTTTTCTGTGTTTGTTTAGCCAATTTTTATGATTTTATATATATGTTTCCCCATAAAATAAAGAATGTTTAAGACTTTTTTATTTTATTTTTGATTATATAATAATTATTGTTGTTAAAGTCTAAACTATTATTACTGTTATTACTTAATAAAAATAAAACTTAATATAACTGTTATTGTTGTTTTTTTTATTATAAAGAACAAAATAAATACTACTGTAGTCTTTTTTCACTGTGATAATAAAAAAACAAAAAAAACTTTTTTTCTTTTCTTTTTTTACATTAAACTGTGAAATTACAATACTAATATTTATGGCTGGCTTAATTTCTTCATTTTTTTTTTTAAATGTTAAATCTTGGGGAAAAAACTCACTACTTTCTACCACATGCAGTTGATCATTTATAATTCTGATTGAAATCAGGAAGAATATGTATATATTTATATGTATATACCTATATATTTACATGGTACAAAGGCATTTGTGACATCACTTCCTGTCTCTGCTCCTTCAGGAAGAGGAGAGGCAGAGGTTAAAGGAGGAGCTTGATGATGCCAAAGACAAAGCCCGGCGACGGTCGCTAGGGAACATTAAGTTCATCGGTGAGCTGTTCAAGCTGAAGATGCTGACAGAGACCATCATGCACGACTGCATCGTCAAGCTGCTGAAGAA
>CM077253.1:1399059-1521559 GCA_039654775.1 Spinibarbus caldwelli | reverse complement strand
ATATAATTACATAACAACTGTCACATGACATACAGTTAAACAAATAAAATATTTTTTTATTTTTATCTTATGCTGATATGGCATCAAGTGATAGATAGACAAAAATACATCAAATTATTAAAACTTTAAAATTAAATTCAAAATAGAAAATAAAAACTGTCACACGACATGCAGATAAACAATTTTTTTTATCTTATGATGCTGGCAAAAATGATAGATAGATAAATAATTTAATAATTTAATAAATAGACAAATATAAATCAAATTAGTAAATATTGAAAAAAAAACATTCGAAATATGAATACAAATTATAATAGTAATAAAATAGCACTGTTCTAGGGTTCTTCTGTGCTTGCTCTGATGGTTTATGCCTGTGTGTGTTTGTCAGGAGCAGCTCCAGTCGCGAGCGCAGCGATCGTTTCGAGCGAATGGACCGCTATGATCGCGGGTCAGACCGGCTGGACCGGAATCGGCCTGCGGTCAGCAAGCGGAGCTTCAGTCGTGAGAAAGAGGAGCGGAGTCGAGAGCGGGAGCAGCGTCCGGCTGAGATGGTGCGCCGCGTCTCCAGCATGACCGACGAGAGAGAACGAGAGCGCTCCAGCCGCGACAACGGTACGCTTGACCGGGGTCAGAGGTCATGGCTTTAGTGACCAAACGCATTGTGCAGTACAGGCTCATTATGGTTAAAGTTGTGTTTTGATTTCATTTTGTGTTCTGGTTTCTAGTTCAGCTTAGTTTGAAGTCATTTTATGTATTATTTATTTAATAGTGGCTCTTTTTAGAAGGACTGGATATAAAACATTTTTGAAGTAATCATGATTTTTGTTTGAGAAATTGAATATCAATTTTTAAAAACCCCAGATTTATGTTTTAATAATAGTTTTAATTTTATCATCGCAGTATTATTATTTATTCATATTAATAGTGCAATTTTAGTTCTGATAGTTTCTTATTCTCTTATCTCTTTTTATATATATATATATATATATATATATATATATATATATATATATAATTTTTTTTTATATTTTAAATATTATTTTTAATTTTAATTTTTATGATTTTATTTGTTAGTTCTCGAGTTCTCGGTAACTTTGTTTTGCGAATACCTGGCCCAACATTTTAATTATTATTGCAATATTATTGTTATTATTGCAATATTATTATTATTAATGCAATGATTATTTTATTGAAAATTTTATTATTTTAAATATAATTTTTTTTAATATTTAAACATTTTAAATGTTATTTTAATTTTTCATTTTCATGATTTAATTATTTACTTTTCATCAGCTGCTGTTTGAGAAACTGTTTTGCCAATACCCATTCCAAACTTTAAGCTATTTTTATTGTAATATCAATATTTTTTTATTAATATTAACATTAATATTGCAATATCAATTACTATAATAATAAGGCAGTATTAGTATTAAAAGTTTCTATCATTGTAATAATAATAGACTTTAGAATTGCTTGTTCCTATTGTTGCGTAACGTAAAAGGTTTTCATAGAATGGATTGCTTTTAATGCAGATTGAACGAAACACATACTGATATGAGGAGATGTTTTACAGGTTTTGTTGTATGTGTGTTATTGTTTTTAAGCAGTGAAGAGAGAAACCGTTCCCACTCCTCCACCTGCTTCCTCCAAACCGGCTCTGACCGAGGAGGAACTGGAGAAGAAATCCACTGCCATCATCGAGGAGTATCTGCACATCAATGACATGAAGGTACAGAATCACTCAGAAATGCCCGTGTGTTTGTTTTCGTCAGGGCTGTTTTGAGCGTTGCTCCTCTGTTTCTCCTGCAGGAGGCGCTGCAGTGCGTCAGTGAGCTGAGCTGCTCCTCTCTGCTGTCTGTGTTCGTCCGGACGGGAATCGAGTCGACTCTGGAGCGCAGCACCATCGCTAGAGAACACATGGGTTTACTGTTTCACCAGCTCATCAAAACACAAACACTATCCACTCAACAATACTACAAAGGGTGAGGGTAGCACTTTATTTTAAGGTGTCATAATACAGAGTAATTACCTAATTAAGTACTTGGTAGTAGCCGTTGTACTTACATGAAACAAAATGTACTTATCATGTAACTGTTATGGAACAGCCTGTAATTACAGTTTGTAATTATGTAGATGTAATAGGCAGCTACTGTTACACATATGTAACAGACCGAGTTCGTTACACAGCTACTTATATAACCAAAAGATTGTTACATATGTGTTGCAGACTTTATACAACGTAATTATAAATGTGAACACAGACATAAGCTACTTAAAATAAAGTGTATCAAGTGTACTTAAGTGTACTTCATGTGTATCTATACTGTACACCTTATCCAGCTGCACCTTACTTTGATTTAACCCACCAGTACACAGCTAAAATACATGTAAAACATTTCTAATTACATTACAATTTCATAATATTACACAAACATAAGCTACTTAAAATAAAGTGTATCAAGATTGTACTTAAGTGTACTAGTAGCTGTGTAACAGACTCGGCCTGTTACATATGTGTAACAGTAGCTGCCTATATTACATCTACATAATTACAAACTGTAATCACAGGCTGTTCCATAACTGAGTTACATGATAAGTAAATTTTGTTTCATGTAAGTACAACGGCTAGTACTAAGTACTTAATTAGGTAATTACTCTGTATTATGACAGCTTAAAATAAAGTGTTACCGGTGAGACATGTGTGTACTATTATAGTTTTTGTTAATATTTTGAATTTTATTTATTTATTTTTGCTGTTTTCACTTTAATTTTGAAGTTTTGGAAATTTTGTTGTTTTTGTCATTTATTGATTTATTTTAAAAAATATCTGTAGTTTTTATTAGTTTTTATTTTTAGTATTTTTATGTCTTTTATCATTGATAAACTATTATAGTTTTTATTGATATTTAAATTTGATTTCTTTAAATATATTTTTCTATTTTCAAATTATAGTTTGTTTTGAAAAATTAGTTTTGTCTTTTTGTCATTTTTATATGTGTTTATATGATTGTTATTCATTTTTATTAATTAATTTGAGTTCATGTATTTTTTTAATTATTTTAGTAAGTTAAACTAAACAAAAATGAAACATGTTGCCCTAATGACTAGATGAAATAAGATTTTAAAAATATTTTAGATAAAGAAAAGTTGTGTTTTTATCATTTTTATTTATTTTGTCAAGTTTAATTTTTTTTTTCAGTTAACATTTATTTCAAGTAACGATAATTTTTATGATGCTAGTTAACTATAGTAATTAATTTTATTTATATGTGTGCATGTGTATTTATGTATTATTAAAAACTTATTTTAATATCGTTGATAAACTATTATATATAGTTTTTCTTAATAATTTGAATTATACTTTATATTTTCAGTTTTCACTTTAATTTTAGTTAAAGGTTTAGAAATTCTGTTGTGTGTTTTTGTTACTTCCAATATTTTTTTTATAACACGTCTACGTCGTTTTTATTTATTTTTATTTTTTTAGTTGCTATAATTTATTTATTTAGTTTTGGTTATTTTAGTACTGCCTAAACAACAAAAATGTTGCTAAAAGTTTAGTTGTTTTTTTATTTCAAGTAATGAAAATGTTTTATATATGTATATGAAATAATAAAATATAACAAATATACTATGATATTATAATATTAATAATGGTAGTAATAATGAAATGCTAATAATTAGGTCAGGCTTTTGATTTTTCTGTCAATAGATATTTACTACCAATAATATGCTATTATAGTTATAGTATAGCTATTATTTTAAGTTTTTTTTTTCTATTTTATTTCAGTTAACATTTAATAATTTTTTTTATGGTTTTATATATATGTATCTGTTGGTAATGATTGTTTCAGGCTGTTGGAGGTGTTGGAGGTTGCGGAGGATATGGCGATAGATATTCCTCACATCTGGCTGTATCTGGCTGAGCTCATCAGCCCCATGCTGCACGAGGGAGGGATTCCCATGGGGCCGCTCTTCAGGTGAGCCTGCAAACCCTTCACATCCGTCACAGAAATCAATCAGTGACCCTGGCAGTAAGATATGAGCGAATGACCTCTGACCTCTTCACAGGGAGGCCTCTAAACCGCTGGGGCCTCTTGGGAAGGCTGGAGTTCTGCTGGTGGAAATCCTCAAGCTGCTCTGTAAAGGAATGGTAAGACACTTCTGTGAATTCATTCATTCATTCATTCATTCATTCCTGTGAGACACTAAGGCTGCATGATTAATCAAAATAAAACCAGAATTGCAATATGGCTTGTATGATTATGAAATCTCAAAGTCTGTGATTTAAGTAAATGCGCTACTTTCACTGTTAATTTACACACGAGCGGCTCATGATCTGCTGTTTTCAGTGTCAGTAAATGCTGCTTCACACAAATTAATCTCTGCATCTGCTCTGAGTTTGAGTCATTTATATTGTGCATTTAGAAAATGTGCCAACTATCTTTCTAAATTTGTATTAAACCACTTATAAACTGGTTCAATGGTTTAACAACTTGAAATTAAGAATTTAAGAAAGCCATAAATATTAGTATTAGAATTTTACAGCTTTACTGTAAAATAAAATAAAAAAAATCGTACATTTTCTTTACTTTTTTTATATTTTATTAAACAGTTTACATTTATATTAGTAATATTTCTTATTTTAATAATTATACTCGATAATGATCACAATAAAAACAATACTAATAATAATATACACCTTTTAGTTAACATTTTTACATTTTTATATTTTACAGTGAAATATTACATTATTAATATTCTAATAATTTCTTATTTTTATTAATAATTTTATTTGGTAAAAATAACCATAATAATAATACTTTTTCGTCTTGTTATTATTTATTTATCTATCTATCTTTTTTTTTTTTTTTTTTTTTTTTAATAGTCATATTGAAAAATAATCACAAAAGTTTGGGGCAAATTGTGCAGCCCTAACAAACAAGCAAACAAACCTGCAAATCTAGAGGTTTTTTATTGTGTTTTAAATTGCAGTCACTTTTTTTTTTTTTTTTTTTTTTTTTAATCAGGAAAAAATATATATATTTTACTTGCCGTGTCCCAAATTGCTCACTTGTTTACTATGAAGTTAGTGACACTGAGTGAGCTAATTCAAATGCTAATGAAACACCAGTTGTAAACTATAAAGTGCATTATGGGTACAATGGAGTGAACTACATAGGGAATAAAAAACAAACTACACAGCACAATGGTTGACACACTACACAGCACACTACACAGCACACTACACAGGGAACGATTCAGCTGTTCTGAATGAAGCTGTGAATCCTGAACTGTTTCTGGTCTCAGAGTCTTAAGAAAGTGGGAGCGATGTGGAGAGATGCGGCGCTGAGCTGGAAAGACTTCTTGCCCGAAGACAAAGACATCAATAAGTTTGTCACCGAAATGGTTAGCGATGAATTCAGTCGTAACAGCAGCAGATTGATTGATGATTGATTGATTCTATTGATCCTAATTGTGTGTGTGTGTGTGTGTGTGCGCGCAGGGAGTGGAGTTCACTCTGGGTGAGGAGTGTGTGAGGAAGAGCAGTAAAGTGACTCTGAGTCCAGAAGACATTTCTAGAGAGCTGGAGCGA
Source organism: Spinibarbus caldwelli (assembly GCA_039654775.1). NCBI lineage: Eukaryota > Metazoa > Chordata > Actinopteri > Cypriniformes > Cyprinidae > Spinibarbus > Spinibarbus caldwelli. Next base: position 1,515,963 of record CM077253.1, on the reverse strand, counting down.
CTCCTGCAGGAGAAAGCCGACAACCTGAGGATCTTTGACTGGGTGGAGGTAAGAATGCATGTGTGTGCATGAAATGTTTTTGTTTTTTTCACCAAAAATGGTTATAATTTAGATGTAAATTCTCTTTTTTTTTTTTTTTTTACCCTGATTTAAACGCTCTGTTTTGAGACTTCAGTGGGAACGCCCACTGCTGTGATTGGCTGTCTGTTTTGCATATGAAATGAGCATTACATGTGGAACTTCCTCAAAAACTTACTGTGTTCTGGTGATGGGGGAAAAATACGAGATGGAAGGAAAGAAATGCTCACATATGTTTGCATTCACTTACAAACCTTTTCTTTTTCTGAAATTTCTTTGCAAGTGAAGGCAAACATATGAACTGAGAGGAAAAATCCTTCAACTTTTTTAAAGGAACACAGTAGTTTTGCAAGTGAACACAAAGTTTCTCAATGCAAAGGTTTTGGTGATGACAAAAAATAATGAGCTGGAAGGAGATTATATTTGAATGCTTTTGTGTTCATGTGCAAATGTTTGTGCTCCCCAGGAAACTCGCTTAAGATAACGCAAATATTTTGCGAGTGAGCACAGAAGCATTGAAATTATATAACACAATTTAGTTTAAGATGTATTATAGCTGTTGTCCTCAGCTTTTACATTCGTGTTTATGTGCCTCCTCAGTGACCTTTGACCTCTCTCTGTCTCTGCAGGCCAATCTGGACGAGCAGCATACATCATCGAACGCGTTTGTCCGAGCACTGATGACCGCTGTCTGTCAGTCTGCCATCATCTGTGAGTCACGTCATCCTCCTTTAATACTGCTTCCTGTTTAAATCACACTCGGATGGGAAATAACGAGGGCGGAGCTTGATTTTATACATCAGGATTTGATTGTGCTTGTTAACTAAAAATATAAAAAAAAAAAATTTAAAAAAATGCATTTTATATCAGCTAGCTGCAAAGGCAAGGTTTCTATTCGTTTTTATTTAGTTTAAGTTGATCTACTAAAATAACAAACTGAAATTACAGTTGATTAAAAAAAACTATATAGACATTAAAATAAAAACACAACAAATAAAAATGACACACATAACAAAATTAAAACTTTACCTAAAATTAAAATAAAAACAATATAACAATGAAAACTGTTGAAAAAAAGTCAATTCATAATTATGTATTTGAATATTATAATGAATAATTATTGTAAATGAAATTAATAATAATAGTAATAATGAAAACATAACTGATGTTCTTGAGGGAACTGTAGGGAGTTTGTTAGTTGTTGAGAAATTCATGTTTAATATAATAATTATTTACAATTAATAATATAATAATTATAATTAATGTATATTAATAAAGTATATTATATTATAAGTATATTATAAATTAAATTAATAATAATAAAATAACGAGTTCTTGAGGCAAGTTAATAATGTAATTATTTCTAATTAAAAGAAATTATTCTAATTTCTCATACAAATGTAATAATTGTAAATCAATAATTTAAAAAAATGGATGCTTTAGTAAACTGCAGGGGGTTTGTAAGTTGTTGGAAACTAAATAATTAAAATAATAATTGTTTGTAATAAATAATAAAACTAAATTTAAAAGAAATACTTTTATAAATATATTAAAAACAATCAAAATAAAACCCTTAATAAAAAGATTAAATATTTGTTTAGCTGCATGTTAAGTGACCACTGATATTAGAGAACCATGCACATGTAAATGTGTTAAATTATTGAAATATTGAGTTAAAATTTCAGGCAGACTTCAAGGACATATTTTAGTTCAAAAAGGATTCAAAAATGTTTTTGTGAATCCCTGCATCAGCAGAACAGAGATGCTTAAGTGTAATATTTCTTACTAATAATGACAAAAAGTAAAAGTCATGTTGCCTTTAATGTTGTTTTCATCCTGTCAAGGTGAGAATCCATATAAAGTAGACACTAAAGAAATTACCCAGAGGGCCAAGCTGCTGCAGCGCTACATTAAAGACGAGCAGAAGGAGCTGCAGGCACTCTACGCTTTACAGAGTCTGATGGTGCAGATGGAGCAGCCGCCAAGTGAGTGTGTGTGTGTGTGTGTGTGTGTGTGTGTGTGTGTGTGTGTATGTGTGTGTGTGAATCTGCAGCCACATACAGCGGAGGCCAAAATGATTAGAACACTAGTATTTTCAGCAGCTAAAAAATGGTTTTAAGTCTGTTATCTTTTGCTGTAGTGTGTCAGAAGGAAATATCAGTTTACATTTCCAAACATTGATTTTGCCATTAATTGTAATAATCCAGTGAGATTTTAGTTTGCTCCACACAGAGATCTGATCTGATCATCATCAGTCTGTCTGGAATGACATGAAGAAACAGAACAAACTGAGACAGACTCAATCCAGAAGAACTGATGCTTCAAGAAACCTACCTGCAAAGCTACAGTGCTGTTAAAAGATTAGGCACTTGTGTAAAAATGCTGTCATAAAATAAAAATGTCAAATAGATTTTCTTTATCAGTTAACTTCTATGAACTAAACTAAATCAACATTTGTTGTGAACATCCTTTGCGTTTAAAGCAGCTTTTGCTCTCGGTGCACTTGAGCAGAGTTTCTCAGGAGCTTTGCACAGCTGTTTTAAATTGTAATAATATTCCAAAATTTTTACTATAGTGTCAAGTTATTTCATTTTGATTAAAAGAATAAAGTGCCCAACATTTTATTTAGAATAATGTGCACTAGTGAAATGTTCACAATAATGCCAGGAATAAGAAATAAGGAAGTAAATATTTGGTTTTGAGTACAAGACAACTTTAAGAAGTCTTGCATGTGTCGTTTGTTTGCAGGAGAGACGATGGCAGACGTGTATCAAAGCTCCTGAGAAACTCTGCTCAAGTGCATCGAGAGCAAAAGCTGCTTTAAACGCAAAGGATGCTCACAACAAATGTTGATTTAGTTTAGTTCATAGAAGTTAACTGATAAAGAAAATCTGTTTATGACAGTATTTTTAATTTATGACAGCATTTTTACACAAGTGCCTAATCTTTTAACAGCACTGTAGCTTTGCAGGAAGGTTTCTTGACGCATCAGTTCTTCTGGATTGAGTCTGTCTCAGTTTGTTCTGTTTCTTCATGTCATTCCAGACAGACTGATGATGATCAGATCAGATCTCTGTGCGGAGCAAACTAAAATCTCACTGGATTATTACAATTCATGGCAAAATCAATGTTTGGAAATGTAAACTGATATTTCCTTCTGACACACTACAGCAAAAGATAGAAATAACTGACTTAAAACCATTTTTAGCTGCTGGAAATACTAGTGTTCTAATCATTTTGGCCTCCGCTGTATGCGATCATTCTCCTCGTTTATCGCTAACATTGACTGTTTCTCCGCAGATCTGCTGCGAATGTTCTTCGACGTCTTATACGACGAGGACGTCATCAAAGAGGAGGGTTTTTACAGATGGGAATCCAGCAAAGATCCCGCTGAGCAGCAAGGAAAGGGTGTCGCCCTCAAATCTGTCACCGCCTTCTTCACCTGGCTGCGCGAAGCCGAGGACGAATCAGACAACAGCTAGAGCTTAGGCCACACCCACTACAGAGATGATTGACATAGAGGGCGACAAAAAAAAACTATTTGGAAAAAAAAAAAAAAAGAATGAGTGAAACGTGGGAGATCGTCTTTGGGTTTCGTCTTTTTCCGTTTGCACAAAAAAAAAAAAAAAAAAAAAAAGCAGTTGAACTGAAACAAAATAAAGTATTAGAGGATGACAAGCCTTATCTGCTCAGTTTAAGGAATTTTAGCCGTTAGCATTGCTACTTCCTGTTTCCTGCTCCCGCCGCCAATGGAGACTGACGTCGATGACATCATCACTCGTTTGTTTATGATGTCACTTCCTGGTGACAGAACGCTGCTCAGAGTTCTATTTTTCGTTCGGAAACTGAATATATGTATGTGTGGGCGCTGATGTGGTTTTGCGCGAAGCGGCTGATCACGTGCGTAATGCTGTATCGAGAAGGATTGGATTGTGTTTTTGTCGTTTTCTTCGATTTGGGATTTCGTTTAGTTCTAGTGGAGTGTTCCGAGCTCTTTTTTTCTACGTTTTTTATGACAGAAAATGAATAAAAAATGCAAATCGCCCCTTTCGGAGCTGCGGTTTTCGGTGTTGTTTGCGGCTCCGGGCAACGTGTGTGCGACGAACTTGCTAGAGCCGTTAAACTTTGACCTTTTTGCTGCTGCTGCTGCTGCCGAGACGCTTTTGCCGTACGGTTCACATCACACTTCACGAAGAAAAATAAACGATTTCGAAATAAGGAGACTTGACGGTGACGAGGAGCGCTCGTGGACGTGCTCTTTCGCACCTGTTGTGGACTTTACGAAACAAATCATTATTACGACTTGAAAAAATATATATAGAAATAAGTGTTTAAAGAAAAAAAAAATACAAAAAAGCTGGAGAATGAGAGAGTACGAATACTACATGCCTTTCAGCTCCCTGGAGAGCGACCTGTAAATACGTTTTGTTTTCCAATAATAAAAATGCTAACTTTAATGCCATGTATTAATTTTTTGCCTTTTTTTTTTTTTTTTTTTTCTGTATTTAATTTTTTTTTTTCGCGGTTTAACCACCTGGCTTGTATAATTATCTTCCTCTAGTTATTGATTATAGTTTCATGAAATTATGTAAATATTTCTCTTTTTTTGCTTTAAGTATTTAATTAAGAGAAATTAATGCCTCTTTTCACATTTGAAACTGGAAGAGATAATAAAGAACATTGCAATGAAAAAAATGACAAAAACGTGTTGTTACTTTTCCGTTTTCGCGCTGAAATTTCATTCCGTTTCTTAAGGCTTATTTCAGCGCAAAATAATCAAGATTTATCATGAGCTGAATATGTTTGGAAAACATCTCTGAGTTTGATTACAGACTGTGTTCTATTATAGTGGAGAATTTACTGGATTAACTTAATCAGTTATTATTTTATTCGCCTTATTTTTAACGTACAGTACGAGCGGTTCTGCCATTTGTAAGTTGAATGTGCGAGACTTCTGGTCTCAGCCGCTTAACGTTATTTTACCAGTACAAAAACGGCGCATTCTTCTGCTTTGATATTGATCATTTCTACTAATTTTTATATGATTTATTTCATTATCATCGAGTTTTGTTGGTGGCCATAAGATGGCGCTCGTTTCTCAAATTATCCTCAATAACGTTTCTTTTTCTTGCTTTAAGAAATCGAAGCTCTGTTTCTGTCTGTAAATGACAGATTTGCAACATTCAGATGAGTATTAGTTTGTGTTTGATAAGTTTTGTGCTCTTATAGCACTGAAAAAGAGGAAATGTTGCACAATAGTTTTTTAATAGTAAGTGTGTGGTTTATACTTTGTTCTTTATGTAGTGTGTGAAATATGGTCAGTGATTTGATAAACGTGTTATCTGCATTATATAAGTGAACTTCTCATCTGCCTGATGTTAGTCTGTTGGATTTTATCATCTTTTATGACTCTTGTTTCATAAATAACCATAAATATCCTCATATCAGCCACTAATAATAATAATCACCAAACCCTGAACAATTGTGGTGAAGGGTCTTCTGGCACTGCACTGTGAAACAAATTACTTTCTTAGTATTTTTGTCTTGTTTTGCAGTACAAATATCTACATCAAGATGCGTTTACTTGAGAAGGAAAATGACTGAAGTCTTGTTTTCTGGAAAATGTGCCAAAAATGAAGTGTTTTTACTTAAAACAAGAACAGATATCTGCCAGTGGGCTCAGAAAGATAAACTTATTTCAAAGGGAAAATACCATTCTTTTTCTCACCCCGTTGGTAGATATTTGTTCTTGTTTTGAGCAAAAACTCACTTAATTTTGCTACAATTTGCAGAAAACGGTTTTATTTTGCTTCTCAAGTTAAATGTATCTTGATTTAAGAATGTTTCGATATTTGTACTGGAAAACAAGACATAAATACTAAGTGAGAAAATCATTTTTGCAGTGTGTAAAATACATTGACAGTCACTCATTAGTGTTTATCAGTGTCCATGAACTCTTGGATTGTCCGTGATCTGTGTGCTGATTGGTGGAGACGGTGTTTACATCACTGGAGGGTCAGAGGTCATCTGTCTGCACTGATTAATGGTTTAAGTGATTTCTGTAAGTGTTTTCTGTGTCCGGCTGTGGTCTCGTCATGTTTGCTGTCCGTGTGTCTGTCCTCTGTTATCTGCTGCCTCTGCTGTCCATGAGCTCTGGATCAGGTGAGACGCCCGTCATTAGTTTTCAGACCCTTTTCATTTGCTCTTTATAGATTTACACCCACAAAACTGAACTGAACCCAACAATACCATGATAATACGATGGGGGGTTTTGGATATATATAAATATGGATGCATTAAATTGACCAAAAGTGAGAGTAAAGACATTTATAATGTTACAAAAGATTTCTATTTCAAATAAATGCTGTTCTTTTAAATTTTCTATTCATCTGTGAATCCTGACAATTAAAATGTATCACAGTTTCCAGAACAATATTGGGCAGCACAACAGTTTTCAACATTGATAATAATCAGAAATGTTTCTTGAGCAGCAAATCAGCATATTAGAATGATTTCTGAAGGATCGTGTGACACTGAAGACTGGAGTAATGATGCTGAAAATTCAGATTTGATCACAGCAGTAAATTACGTTTTAATATATATATTAACATATAATTAATATATATTAAAAGAGCTATTTTAAATTGTAATAATATTTCAGAATTATACCGACTCCAAGCTTTTGAATGGTACTGTTACAAAAGCATTTTATTTCAGATAAATGCTGATCTTTGGATCTTTATTCATCAAAGAATCCTGAAAAAAATGTACTCAACTGTTTTCAACATTGATAATAATAATAATAATAATAATCAGAAATGTTTCTTGAACAGCAAATCAGCATATTAGAATAATGTTACTCGAATAAAGTAGAGTAATGATGCTGAAAATTTAGATTTGATCACAGGAATAAATTAGAGTTTAAAATGTATTCAAATAGAAAACAATATTTCAAAATGTTACTGTTTTTGCTGTACTTTTGATCAAATAAATGCAGGATTGGTGAGCAGAAGAGACTTTTTTAAACAACATTAAAAATCTTACTGTTCAGAAGCTTTTGACTGGTATAGTGTATGTAACAAAAATACATATTTTCTGTATTTCTAGGACATGTAGCTATGAAGTACATTAAAAATACCAGATTGCATGTATATTTCATCATATTCATGGTCATTAGTTGCACCAAAGCACCACTATATTAGGAATTAGTTTTTTTTGTTTTGTTTTTTTGGTCGTACTGTATCTGCTGTGTTATTCAGACCGATAGAGATGTGTGGTTGAGTAAGCGTCTCCACTGAGACTGGGTGAGGGCTCTTCATCTGCAGAAAGTGTGGGTTTGAGTTTTGAGCTGTTTTTCTAATCACTGCCTGCGGTTCGTGAATCAGATCCGCTCCAGTCCACATCAAAGTCATCTCCAGTCGTTCTGAAGGGTTCCTACGCTTCTGTCTTCACACAGCTGCTCTCTTTCATTCACTGAGAAACGGCTGAGAAGCAGGAGATTTCTGTCCATTTGATCTCTCACTGCTGTCTGAGAGAAATGATGGAGGTATTAGAGATCTCACAAAGCACTGAATAAAACTCCAATGACAGAGACATGCATGTGATGTGCTTTCATTTCTGGATGCATGTCAGTTTTTCCTCCTGTGGATGCTGTAGATTATATAATAACTGAAGCTTTACAGGTGATTTTTCCCCCTAACCATTCATTCATTTGTGTGATTAAACATATTTGATTTTAACTTCTTAAGAATAAACATTTCAGGTAGAAACAGAAAAGTTTTTACTTTCAGATTACACTGGACAATCTTTTAAAGGCAACCTGAATGACATTTGCAACCAATTTTGCTGGAAAACTTGGAAAATTAAAGTCGTTTCAGAGCAGTGATATTTTAGAATTATTTATATACAATTTTATTTTTTAGTTTTTAGAATAAAAAATGTAAATTAGCTTTTATTTTTTTGAAAAATGTGAAAAAGGAAAGTTGTTTCAGAGTAGTGCTGTTTTAGTGTTATATAGATAGTATTTAATTTTTTTCAGTTAGTATTGAATTAATATTTTGAATTAGTCTTTAATTTTCAATTTTCATCTTAAATTTGGTTTTAGTAATTTTATGTGCTTTTGTCTTAGTTTTGCTTCTTATTTTTAAATTATATTACAATATAGATTTAAAATATAACATTTTCTAAAAATATATATTTCAAATTAATATTGAATTAGTATTTAATATTTATAGTTAGTTTTCATTTATATATTTTTATGTAGTTTATTAATTTTTTTGCTTTTTGTCAGTTTTGTTCTTATTTTTAAATTATATTTCAATATAGCTTTCATTCATAACTTTTTACAAATGATTATTGTGTTGTTTTTTGCTTATTTATTTTGTTAGTTTGTAATTGAAGTACTTAAACTTATTTTAGTTGCCAAAGGGACATTTCTAATTTTTGTTTAGGTTTGTTTTTCATGAAACATTTATATTTGATTATATTTCAGATTAATTTCAATAACTGAAAACAATTTTGCACTGGCTTTAGTTTGAGTTGTATTGATGTCGTGTGTGTGTCATGTGTTTGTCCTTCTCTCAGCTGAAGAGGAGAATCCAGAGTTCTGGAGGAGTTCAGCTCAAAGCACGCTGCGTTCGGCTCTCAGCAGGAAACTCAACACTAATGTGGCCAAAAACATTCTGCTGTTTCTGGGAGATGGTAAGATGAACATCTTACAACCATCAACAAAGTGCTTAAGATTAACACTATCATTGCTCTTTTTACATTGATTATCACTCTGTATAAACAGAGACTGTCAGATACAACAATCATTTGTGTAATATTTATTACAATATATACTGATAAATTGAACATTGACTTCAATGGTATGAGATGACTGGATGCTATCAACTTTTTCACTTGAACTAGCGCGCTAAGCCAGTAGTAGTGCTGACAGTGTCGTGTAAACATAACTGAAGACGCCAAAAGCGGAGGAACAGACAAACCGATTCACTTGAGTGAGTCATTTACACTGGAACCGCTCCAATTGATTCAAACTCATGACTTTGATTATACATTTCAAGTGATTCACTAACAAAAACCACATGAGAGGAGCCATTCATTTTAGCTCTGTTTTACCAATCATTATACGCTATACACTTTTTTAAAATCATCACAAGCGGTGTGGAAATTCGAAAATGAATGGCTTTCAAATCAGTTAAACCATTGCGTCACAAAATTATTCACTGTTTCGAAGCGCTCCAATAGGATCATGTATCGCGAATCATTTGATTCAGATCGGGACTTCAAATTGGGTATCGCGAATCATTTTATTTAGATTCAGATTTCAGAGCGGGTTCGCGAATCATTTGATTCAGATTGGGACTTCAAATTGCGTATTGTGAATCATTTGATTTAGATTGACATTTCAGAGCGGGTTCGCAAGATTTCAAAGCCGGTTTGCGAATCATTTGATTCAGATCGGGACTTCAAATTACGTATTGTCAATCATTTGATTTAGATCGAGATTTTGGAGCGGGTTCGCAAATTATTTAATTTAGATCGGAACTTTGCATATCACAAATCATTTAGATCGAAACTATCATTTAGATTGGATCACAAATCATTTAGATCGGGTTTGTGAATCATTTCGCAAATTGCATCATTCGTGATCCACGAAACATTTGATTAAGATCAGAACTTTGGAGCGGATTCACGAATCATTTGATTTAGATCGGAACTTTGCATATTGCGAATCATTTAGATCGGAAGTATCATTTAGATCGGGTTTGTGAATCATTGAGAATTGAATCATTCGCGATCCGCGAATCATTTGATTCAGATTGGAACTTTGGAGTGTGTTCGTGAATCATTTGATTCAGATCAGAACTTCGGAGCAGGTTCGTGAATCATTTGATTTAGATCGGAACTTTGCGTATTGCGAATCATTTAGATCTGAACTATTATTTAGATTGGATCGTGAATCATTTAGATTAGGATTGTGAACCATTTGGCGCAGAGCGTGCGTGAGCCGAAGCATTGCCAGTCACGATTAACCGATTCATGATTTATTAGAGATGTATTATCGAATGGCGAATTCTGAAATAATCGCTTTAGTACATTCGGCAGGCAATTATATAATAATAATATTAAAAATAATTGTCCCGTTTCTCTCGATGGCCAGTCCGCGCCTGATTTCCACAGAGACACACAGAGCGTGCAGAATTCTTTTGCGGCTTAATATTCACAGACACTAGTCCATATCACGTTTTGATTCAAGTGTACTGACCTACTTTTCATTATTCACACAAAATGTCAAATACTCCGTGACATCCGCGTTATAACATTTCCGTTTTTATGACTGGATTCTACGAACCAGTCCATGTTTTCCGCATCCCGGCCATATGTCTCATATTTTAGAGTAGTCAGTGCAATTTGGGAAAGAAATCAATTAAATCTGTATGTGGATGTGTGTAAATATTCAAATGTAACCCCCTTTGTAATCGTTAACGTTTTCATAAGTAACTGTAATTTAATTACACATTTTTTCTTAGTAACTGTAACTGATTACAGTTACATTTATTTTGGAATTAAATTACGTAACAGTTACGTGTAACTAGTTACTCCCTAACACTGGATATGCAGCTGTGGATGAAGGTGATGCTGATGGAGATGATGATGATGATGATGATGATGATGATGCTGATGGAGATGATGATGATGATGATGATGATGATGATGATGATGCTGATGGAGATGATGATGATGATGATGATGATGATGCTGATGGAGATGATGATGCTGATGGAGATGATGATGCTGATGGAGATGATGATTATGAAGATGAAGACGATGATGCTGATGGAGATGATAATGCTGATGATGATGAAGATGAAGATGCTGCTGATGGAGATGATGATGATGAGATGATGTTGCTGATGGAGATGATGATGGAGATGATGATGGAGATGATGATGATGTTGCTGATGGAGATGATGATAATGATGATGGAGATGATGATGATGATGATGGAGATGATGATGATGAGATGATGTTGCTGATGGAGATGATGAGATGATGATGATAATGATGATGGAGATGATGATGATGATGATGCTGATGATGGAGATGATGATGATGTTGCTGATGGAGATGATGATGATGATGATGGAGATGATGATGATGATGATGATGATGATGATGGAGATGATGATGATGAGATGATGTTGCTGATGGAGATGATGAGATGATGATGATGATAATGATGATGGAGATGATGATGATGATGATGCTGATGGAGTGTGTTTTTGGACAGGAATGGGTGTGACCACCATCACAGCAGCTCGGATCCTGAAGGGTCAGCTGCAGAACCGCTCTGGAGAGGAGACTGTCATGAATATGGACACGTTCCCTTATGTGGGTCTCGCAAAGGTAACAGACAGGTTTCCTGAAGTCTGTCATTGGCCAGTCAAACAGAAAGTCCCGCCCCCAAACTCACTTCATTGGTTGAGTCAGAAGTTGACATGTTGAACTGCTCAAACAGATACATTTTTTGAAAGTATTTTTGACGTTAAACCAGTGTTATTGCAGTATTATTAAATACTGTTATAGTTTTAATAATGTTTTTAGTTAGCCTTTATTTTTATATTTTCTGGCTTCATTTTAATTTGATTTATTTTTTAGTAATTTTGTTATGTGCTTGTTTTTTTTGTTTTTTTTTGTGTATTACTGTTTAGTTTTCATTTATTTTTATTTCAGTTTGTTTTAGTAGTTTTAATTTATTTCCAGTTCATTATTTTAGTACTTCTATTTAAACTGATTTCAGTATTATGCCAAGGCAACATTTCTAAGTTTTGTTTAGTTTAAGTTTTTCATCTAATATTTAGATTTTATTTTATTTCAGTTAACAGAAATGTTTTTAACAGTTTTAGTTAAATGATTATTTTTGTATTACTTATATACTATTGTAGTTTTTTGTTAATATTTTGAATTAGCTAACATTTAAAAAGTAAAAGCTTTCATTTTACTTTAATTTTAAATAATTGTGCTTTTGTCAATTTTATTATTAATTTTATTTCCAGTTAGTAATTTTAGTTTAACTTAAAATGATTTCAGTTAGGTGCCAAGGCAACATTTCAAAATTTTGTTTAGTTTAAGTTTTTCATCTAAAAGTTATTTATTATTATATCTAATAATATAATATATTTGATTTTAGCTTCAGTTCAGGTAATGAAAATGTTTTTAATAGTTTTAGTTGTAAAACAATTATTTTAATATTATTTATATTGTATATATAGTTTATTATATCTAGGCTACTATTTATAGTTTAATTTTTGATACTTTGTATGTTCTTTTTTTTATTTTATTAGTGTTTTTTTTTTTTTTCTCCAAGTTAGTAATTATAATGCTTTGACTTTGCCAGGGAGTATATTTATATTTTATTATATTTCAGTTTTAGTTCAATTAACAAAAATGTTGTATAATTTTCATCTAATATTCATAATTGATTGTTTTTCTACTTTATTCCAACTAACAAAAATGTTTGAGTGTTAGTTGACGACAGTAACTCTGCGTCAGGTGATCAGCGACTGTGAATGCGTGTGTTTGCAGGTGTATTCGGTGGATTTTCAGATTCCTGACAGTGCAGCGACGGCTACAGCGTATCTGTGCGGAGTCAAATCCAATCTGAACACTGTGGGTGTGAGCGCAGCCGCTCGCAACGGTGTGTGTCGCTCGCAGAAGGGCAATGAGGTCACGTCCATCCTCAAATGGGCCAAAGACGCAGGTACACACACTCAGGATTTCACTCTTAAATTAATGAAGATCACATGCACATGTAAAAACACTCTGACTTGCCCTCCTGCGTGCAGCAGCTTATCTGAGTGTGTGTTACCTTGACTTTATCTTCTCTTTCTGTATTATCTTCTATTGTTCTGTTATTCAAGCCATAAACAGTGCTGTGTAAAACTCCAGTATGACTGATTGGAAACAGTAAATATTTTATGTTGGGGTTTGTGAGCTGATAAAAAGCTAATAATTAATCAAATAATGAAAACACTTAATTTTAAAGTAAAGTCTTAATAAAAAATATTTGGTCCCACTTTATATTAAATGGCCTTTACTACTATGTACTTACATTTAAATTAATCATTTGGTACAATGCACTTAAACATGTTTTTACATTGTACTTATATTTTAAAAATACCTGCATGTAATTACATATAAATTACATCATTTATAATTAGGCTGATGACTCATCCCTTACACTTTAACCCACCCTTAAATACTTCAATAGCAGCAGAAGTGTTTTGCAATACAATATGAACACAATAAGTACATTGTACTTATTTTTTGATGTAAGTACATAGTAGTTAAGACTACTTCATATAAAGTGGGACCAAATATTTTTTAATTTTTAAAATATTTAATTTGTTGACCTGCATGTCATGTGATCATTAACTGGCATCAAAGAGCCATGCAAATGTGTTTTATTATTGAATTATTGAAATATTCATTTAAAATCTCAGGGAGACTTCAAGAGACTTTGAGAATGTTTTAAATCAAAGAGGTTGTTGTATTTTTGTCGTATCTCATCGTCCTTTATTCCATCTGAAAATGCTTCAGAAATGAAGCCCATCAATCATCCGTTAAATCTAGTGTGCTAAATTAATTAATTGATCTTCTTTCTCATTTCATTCATGATCACACTGAATAATTCAAGATTTTAAAAATAAATTTCATTTATCATTGGCTGGTTTTCTTGATAGACACTGAATTACAAAATGCTCTAATAATCTAAATATCAGATAATTACTAGCACAAATGAATCACTATTTAATTTTAGACGTATAATTTAGACTTTTGTTTGTTGTTGTTGCAATCAAGCTCATAATTTAGTTAATTAACAAGGACCCTTAAACAGTAATGAAATTCAGCAAAATTTCACACACACACAAAAATAAATATGTGAACAGTCACTGTGGGGTTTTAACTTATTCTTCACTGCTAATAACTTTTTTCAGACATTTTTAATATGAATATTTGCACATTAAGAGTTATGTTAAATATTGCATTTGTTGTTATCTTCCAGAAATGTCTTCAGTCCATATTAGATGTGTAACATGCTTATTTTGGGGCTCTAGGAAATTTAAAAATAAGCATTTCAATGGTTAGCTTTGCATATAAATATATTTATATTTATGTTTTTTTTTTTTGTTTTGTTTTTTTTTGTTTTTTTTTTTGCACATTCTGTATGTGACCCAGACCCCGGAGCACAAAACCAGTCTGAAGTAGAGCAATAGCTAAAAATACATTGTATTGGTCAAAATGATCCATTTTTCTTTTATGCCAAAAATCGTTAGGATTTTAAGTAAAGATCATGTTCCATGAAGATATTTTGTAAATTTCCTACCATAAGTATATCAAAACTTAATTTTTGGTTAGTAATATGCATTACTAAGAACTTCAGTTGGACAACTCCATTTGGATAGATAGATGTTGTATCTCGGTCCTATCTTAACAAACCATACATCAATGGAAAGCTTATTTATTATTTTATGACCCTTATGACTGGTTTTGTGGTCCAGGGTCACACATCTAGGCTACTGTATATTTAGAGTCTTCCAAATATTAAAAATACTGTGTAATACGTGACAGTGTTCGTCACCCTTAGAGCACATAAACACTTTGATTTTTATATTTTCACTTTAATTTAGTTAAATTTTAGTCATTTTGGGCTGTTTTTGTCATTTTTATTAGTTTTTGTTTTTTTAAATGTCTCTTTTCTTTTTATTAACTTTTTTATTCATTAGTTTTAATTTATTAACTTTATTTATAATATATTTATTTTTATTACTTCCACTTAAGGTTTTTTTTTAATATTTCATTTTATTTCAATTAATGTTTGTTTTACTTCAAATAACATTTTTTTCTTCTCGTTTTAGTTTGTTTTAGAGAACTACTGTATAATAGCCCTACTTTCCAGCAGGTTTTAAACACTGTGCATAATATGACAGTATTAACAGCATAAATCAGAGCACTGCTGACCTGTGTGTGTGTGTGTACTTGTTTATGCTACATTTTGGAGACTAAATGTCCCCAAAAGTATAGTAAAACCTGAAATTTTTGACATTGTGGAGACTGGCCTGCGGTCCCCACGAGGGAAAAATATATTAAAAAAATAGTAAATGATGTTTATCTGAAAGTGTAACAATGCAAACAGGTTTTCTGTGAGGGGTAGGTTTAGGGGTAGGATTGGGTTGGGGATAAAAAATATTGTTTGGTCAGTATAAAAACAATAGAAGTCTATGGAAAGTCCTCACAATTCACAAAAACGAGCGTGTGTGTGTGTCTCTTAAGGGAAGTCTGTGGGAATAGTGACCACAACACGCATTCAGCACGCCACACCTGCTGCTTCATACGCTCACAGCGCCAGCCGAACATGGTACAGCGATGCAGATCTGCCGTCTTCTGCCGTCACTGGAGGCTGTATGGACATCGCCTCACAGCTGCTCAGAAACACAGATATAGACGTGAGAGAGAGAGACACTGTTTGCATTAATATCAGAAGTGCAATAAAGCCATTGTGTAAACCCAAAAATGAAAATGTGCTCACCCTCAGGTCATCCAAGATCAGGATGAGTGTGTTTCTTCATCAGATTTGGAGAAATGTAGCATTGCATCAGTGTCTCAGCAATGAATCCTCTGCAGTGAATGGGTGCCGTCAGAACAAGAGTCCAAACAGCTGATAAAAACATCACAATAATCCACAAGTAATCCACAGCACTCCAGTCCATCAGTTAACATCTGGAGAAGACAAAAGCTGAAACAAATCCAGCATTAAGATGTTTTTAACTAAAATTTGAGTCCATAATCCATAATAATGAAAAAAAAGTGCATCTCCTGTTGTCTCTCACATCAAAATCCAGCCACATATTTGTTTAGAGCTGTTTTGTCTTGTAAACGCTGCTTGATCTGTGCAGATTTCTCACCTGATTCAGACCAGAACACTGTTTCACTGGAGGAAGAGTTATTATGGATTATGAACTTGGATTTTAGTTAAAAACGTCTTAAAGATGGATTTGTTTCAGCTTTTGTCTTCTCAGTGACAATGACAATTTATTTATATAGCACGATTAAAAACAACCCATGTTGACCAATGTGCTTTCCAATAACTAAAACCACAAACAACAAGAATAAAACAATAAGACCGAAACAATTAAAATTGTAAAAGAGTACCATAAAAGAAAAGTGGATCAACATAATAAAAAACAGTAATATACAATAGAAAATGCTTCAAGTATTAAATGCAATATCAAGATGTTAACTGATGGACTGGAGTGGTGTGGATTACTTGTGGATTATTGTGATGTTTTTATCAGCTGTTTGGACTCTCATTCTGACGGCACCCATTCACTGCAGAGGATCCATTGCTGAGACAGTGATGCAGTGACACATTTCTACAAATCTGATGAAGAAACAAACTCATCCTAATCTTGGTGTTAAGTGTGTAAATGGGGCTTGGCTCTCAGTGTTTGCTTACCTAATGCAAACTCGAGAGCGAACTGATGACTTTGTGTGCAGGTGATCATCGGAGGAGGCCGGAAGTACATGACGCCTAAAGGGTTTCCCGATCCGGAGTATCCCGCAGATCTGAGCGCTCAGGGACAGAGAAAAGACAACAGAAACCTCATAAATGAGTGGCTGAGCATGAAGGAGGGAAAGGTAAAGAGAACCAGAACAGCATCTGGTACATTAATGTGAAATTTAGCAAGAAAGAAACACAGAAAGCAGGACTTTAATGGGGGATGAAAATATTTGAGAACTGAAGAAAATGACTGCATTTTGATGAAGAATCATGAAGACAGACATTATTTTCTTTAGAATAACATGCACTGATGAAACATTGACCATGAGACCAGGAACATGAATTAAGAAAGTAAATATTTTGATATCTTAAAGAATGCAGAAAACATACTGTATTTCAGCATCATCTTCACACACAGTATTTCTCGTAAATGTGTAGGTTGCGAGATACGTGTGGAATAAGATGGACTTTGACACTGTGGACCCTGAAAAAACAGATTATCTGATGGGTGAGAACCAGAGCAACTGAATTTTATACAAGTGTTGTTTGTATTATTCACATAGTTTTTATTAATATTTTGAATTAATTTTTATATTTTCTTTTTTCTTTTCTTTTTTAGTAATTTTGTCTTGTGCTTTTGTCACTTTGCATAATATTAATATTTAGGTTGTTTTAATGTATTTGCATTTTACTTTGTTCAGTTTATTCATTTCCAGTTAGTAACTGATACTTACTTTAGTTTAAGTTCTTATCTAATATTTATTTTATCTTTATTTACTTTTTAATATTTTTAATACTTGTTATAATTATCTTTATTTATTTTATTTAATCTTTATTTAAATTAAAATAACCCTAACTTCAACCCTAACAATTAAGATATTGTTTAATAATTTTATTGTATTTTTGTTTTTTTAAATTTATATTTGTTACATTTATTTTTATTTATTTTATTTAATCTTTATTTCAATTAAAATAACCCTAACCATTAACATGTTTTTGCTCATTTTGTTGTATTTTTATAAATATTTATAACATTGTTACATTTATTTTATTTACTTTATTTAATCTTTATTTCAATAAAAAAATATCCAAACTCTAACCCAAGCAATTAAAATTTTTTAATATTTTTAATTTATTTTTAATTTTTTTTTTAATATTTACAATATTTATTATATTTATTTTTATTTATTTTATTGAATCTTTATTTCAATTCAAATAACCCTAACTTTAGGTTTAGGTTTAGTTTTAGTTAAAGATAATAACCCTGCTTCATGCTGCATTGAGTTTCAAGGTCCTGATTGAGATTTTGAATGAAATTTTAATAAAAATTGGGAAATGTTGTGTCTCTAGCTCTCTTTGAGCCGGGTGATCTTCGGTTTGATGTGGAGAGAGATCACAGCATGGATCCCTCCATCTCAGAAACCACAGAAAAAGCCATTCAGATCCTGAAGAAAAATCCCAAAGGATTCTTCCTGCTGGTCGAAGGTAATCATTTGACTACCAACCAATCCATCAACCAAATAACCAATCAACCAGCCAACTAGGGCTGTTAAAATGGCTGAAAAACTAAATTCGAATTTTGCACTTAAATATTATCAATATTCAAATTTAAAGGCATAATTTCAGTTAGGGGGAAAAAAGCTTTTGGCTTCTCTCCTGAGGGCGCATCGAGCAAAATATTACTAATGCACATTTATTAAAGCAATAAAATAACATCTATGGAAAAAATGCATAATGTTTATAAACCAAATATAATAAATTAAGTTGCTTAAACAATTCTGAACAAAACAGCATCATATATGCATAGTTTAATACAAAGAGACGAAAGCCAATCACACAGAGTACTTTTTTCATTTAAAAACATGAGATGCAGTGGGATGGGAAAAAACACCATAAAGTCTCAAGTTATACTTTTTAAAAGTAGAATTTTCATTATTTTTATGTGGCTTTCTAAACATGTGGCTCTCTTGTGCGAGACACGAGTGCAACGGTGATAGATGTCCCTCTGGAAAATGCTCAAAATATGAGTTATGTGTGAACGGCTTGGTTTCAGTTTTGCCGTAAACAAGATCTTCTCCGCATTGATGTTCTCTTTTTCCGCAATATTTTGAATGAACAATGCAGCATCACCACATCTAGTGGGTTCAACTGGATAGGCTAACAAAAACATTAAAAAGCAACGACACTTATATCGTCATCTCATTTCGTGTGCCACTTATAAGGCAGACCTAAAATTGGAATGCAATGTTTTTGCATTTGTCACGACCGGCTCAAAGCCGTAACAAATGAAAGGAGGACATACAGTTGGTAAGGTTGCAACAGAAATATTTATTAACATAAGAAAGGAAAAATATATAAAACAAAGAAGCAACGAAAAAATAAGTACAATTTCCGTCTGTCACGAGAGGGAAGAAGAGGTGGACATCGTACTCTTGAGGAGTCTCCTAGCCACACCCACTGGCCGGCCATAGCAGGAAGAGTAGGAGACTCGTCACACATTCGAATGTGGATTTTTATTTTAAATTCAATGAATATTCGAAATTCACATTTTTATTTGACAGCCCTACAACCAACAAACAAACCAATTAATTGCTGATCAGTCCATCCATCCATTCACAAATCAGATAAGTCTATTGATAAACCAGTCACTGTCAGATGAAATAAACTCAGATTAAAATTTCACGTTTATCGATCAGATTTGATCTTCGTATAATTTTTCAGGTGGTCGTATCGATCAGGGACACCACAGCAGTCGTGCATCCATGGCGCTGCATGAGGCAGTTGCCCTTGATGACGCTGTCACCCGCGGATTAGAGCTGACCAATGAGGAGGAGACTCTGACAGTCGTCACGGCTGACCACTCCCACGCCTTTACCTTCAACGGCTATCCATTCAGAGGGAACAGCATTCTGGGTAAGTTTCTGTTCACGTATTCGGTGTTTCAGTTCGGCACACATGTGTATTGAATGAATGCAGCATTATTTTAACCACATTTAACCCCGTTTCCACCACTGAAGAAAAAATTAAAAATGGTAATTGCGACTTTTTAGTCTCACAATTCTGAGTTTTTTCTTGCAATTCTGAAAACATGTTTCTGTCAACTGTGTAATCATTAATAAAAAGTGATTACAAAAAAGAAAAAAATGCATAAACACCCAGTAGGTGGCGATATGTATTACAAATATAAATCTCCAAATTTTTTGATGTCACCATAACTGCAGTACAAAGAGTGTTGCAGCAGTATTTGTTTTTATTTAAAGACAGAGCCATAGTGTATTTAGTAAACAATTTTTTTCTTAGCCATTTTATTTGGGGTTTAAGTGCATAGTGCTGAAATCTTATTGTAATTGTTTGAATGGCCAAGGAACAGCAATCTCTACATAAAACCGATCGTGCAGACCAAACCGTAAGTCATAGAGACTTGAAACTTGGAGGGATGGTAGTACTCACGCCGTCTACAACGTCACCAAGGGTCGCCCCAACTGGCCTGATGGGGGCGCTACAGCGATCAAAAGTACAAAATTGCTCATAACTCCTAAACTGTTAGTTCTGAAATTTTCAGGTATTTTAGGTTTTTTGAAAAACCTACTTTTGCGAAATAGTCCTAGGTTTTTCGCCCGATTGGAATCAAACCAGTGCAGAAAGATTAATATTAGAGTAATATCAATAATCATCAAAAAAAAAGTTGAACTTTCGACTCACCGTCACAAAGGGACGCTAAAACGTTCGTAAGGGGCAGGGCCACTTTTACTAAAACGGCTATAACTTTTGAACAGAATGAGATATCTTCACCAAACTCAGAACACTTATGTAAGAGTTCAATCTGAGGACACAGGGAAAAAAAAACTGCGGAGCTTTGCCACTTGGTGGAGCTATAAGAGGGGAAAAAACATAAAAATGGCTATAACTATGCAACCATTTGTCCAATCAACATGAAAATTGATATGCAGTGTCTTTGTCCAAAGTGCCACAAGTGTCTCTAAGGACATTTCCGTATATAAAAAAACATTGCCGCCATTGGCCAATGAAGTTTGAGCACATATTAGACAAGGTTAACGGAGGTTGATCGGAATGAAACTCAGTGGGCCTATTTGACTTACGGCCCTAAAGGTCTGTGAGAAATTTGAAAGAAATCAGCCGCTGGGGGGTGATATCACATTTTTCAAGGGCGTAAACGATTGTATATTGCGTGGTTTTTCACACATACACACTATATTCATATAGTATGATAGACCTCCTCATTCCAAACAACTTTACCTCTAGAACCACTGCTGTCAACCAAATCGTTTGTTAAATAATTGAGAATATTTAAAAAAGCTACTTTTGCAAACTAGTCCTAGGTTTTTCCTTCAATCTCGAAAAAACACTGCAGTACAATTCTCTGGACTCTCTAGGTCAATAATTATCAAACGAATGTTGAACTTTACCCTTTGGGTAGCTATAACGGGGTCGTTTAGAAAAGGGGTGTGTCCAAATATACCCAAATGCCTCTAAATCCTAAACGAAAACTCAAAACTTCACGAAACTAGGTGAGCATGTCACAGATAAAGTTTCATGGAGATTGGACAATAGGTGGTGCTATAACAGTCATAATCATTAAAATCATCATATTTCTATCATAAATTACCTGGATTTGCCAAAAATTCTTTATGTAATCATTGATTTAGGTGGTTACAGACTTGCTAAATAATATGTAATGCTTTTTCATATGTGCCTAAATGCCTTAAAGTGCTTGAACCCCAATACTCGCTGCTTGCAGCTATATTTTATTTCTTTTTGTTTCCCCCTAGAGCACTGAAAACTATCCCAGCCGTCATGTTTGCGTACAATTACACCCTTAATCATTGTAATAATTCTCATCTCTGTTGTTTTTCAGGAAGGTCTCCAATCTTTGCCATGGACTTTTTACCCTACACAACTCTGATGTATGGAAATGGACCGGGACACAAAATTACCGACAACAAGCGTCCAGACATCCGTAACGTCGACACCAGTAAGAAACTCACATTTCAGGTCCTTTGCTATTGAAAACACTAGGGGTGCGACGAAAAATTGATTCGTGGATCGATTCTGCGATTTTCTGAATGCATCGCGATTCTCTCTGGAATTGATTCTAAGCTTTTGACCACAGTGTCGGACCGAATCCCAAAACACACTTGTAGCCAATCAGCAGTAAGGGGCGTGTCTAGTAATGATAGAGAGAAGAGAGCGCTCAATTTGAGTGCACAGGACAGATATTAGCAGATCGACTATACAGTAGATAGAGAGAGATGTCAGATAAAAAGAGGAAAATATAGGAGGAACAAAACATTAAAAGGAAGGGTTACGATCAGGCAAGAGGTAGGACCCGCGTAAATATGGGAGCAGCTTTCCAGTGGTGGAGAGAACTCAAGGAGCGGGAAGGCCTGGAATCGAATGCTGAGTTTGCGATGTTTTTTCTTGATAGGTGGTAACGTTGATTTTGCATTGTTTCCCACAACTTATCTGTGTTGGCTTTTGTTTGAATATGTTTGTTTGTCATCTTCGCTTGTTTCAGTGATCGTCATAATTCAGGGTTGTGTACGTACATGTGGGGCAGAGATATCAAAATGGGGGGGGGGGCCTATTGGGGTATGGGCGTGTTTGTTTTGGTGCTTTCAAATATCAACATCGTTTGGCAAAAATCTCTTAGTGCACTTTTAAAGGGTTAGTTCACCCCAAAATGAAAATTGTCATTAATTACTCACCCTCATGTTGTTCCAAACCCATTAGACCTTCGTTCATCTTCGGGGCACAAATTAAGATATTTTTGATGAAATGTGAGAGCTCTCTGACCCTCCCATAGACAGCAAAGCAACTGCAATGTTCCCAGGTCCAGAAACGTAGTAAGGACATTGGTAAAACAGTCCATGTGACATCAGTGGCACAACTTCAGTTTTGCAAAGCTACGAAAATACTTTTTGTGTGCAAAGAAAACAAAAAAAATTACTTTATTCAATAATTCTTCTCCCCCAAGTTACCGCCTTCCGCCATTTTAGAGAGTATCACAACCAGTGTTGGGGGTAATCCATTACAAGTAACACAAGTTATGTAACTAGTAAAGTAATGCATTACTTTTAAATTTAGAAGAAAATATCTTTTAAAATATCTATAGTTACTTTTTCAAATAAGTAACACAAGTTACTTTTCCTATTTATTCACTGACAGCTCTCCAAATTACTTGTATTTGCACCAATATTTAACGCCCACAAAAAATGTCTTAAAGCAGGTGTTCTTTAATGTGTGCATTATCAGTAAATCACACACCGAATTTTCCCCTCCTATCGGCGCTTTTATGGAATTACGCTCTAACGCTAATTTGCCCTGTTTAGTAAATCTGGCCCTTGGTGTGAAAACGCCTTTACAGTCACCAAAAACTATAACTTTTGGGTTTTCTTTTGTTAAAAATAAATAAGCAAGCCCAGCGCATGTGACAAAAAGTAACGCAAAAGTAATGTAATGCATTACATTCCATAAAAAGTAACTAAGTAACGCAACTGGTTACTTTTTTATGGAGTAACGCAATATTGTAATGCATTACTTTTAAAAGTAACTTTCCCCAACAACGCATACGCACGCCCTTAAGTGTAAACAACGCTGATTATGCAGATTATGTTCATGCGCGCGATTACCCCCCGAATGTAAACAACGCTGATTACGTTAATTACGCTCTTGGGTACTCTCCAAAATGGCGGAAGACATAACTCAGGGAAGAAAAATTGTTGAATAAATTGTTACTTTTGTTTTCTTTGCACACAAAAAGTATTCTTGTAGCTTCGCAAAATTGAAGTTGAGCCACTGATGTCACATGGACTGTTTTACCAATGTCCTTACTACGTTTCTGGACCTGGGAACATTGCAGTTGCGTTGCTGTCTATGGAGGGTCAGAGAGCTCTCAGATTTCATCAAAAATATCTTAAATTGTGTTCCGAAGATAAACAAAGGTCTTACGGATTTGAACAACATGAGGGTTAGTAATTAATGACAAAATTTTCATTTTGGGGTGAACTATCCCTTTAATCTCACATCATAAAAGCATAAAAGCTGAGGTGTAAGTACATTTAACCACTTAGCCGAACACACAAGCGGTTAGCAAAAACTAAGCTCAGAATCGATTCTAGATAGTATCGCGATGCATTCAGAAAATCCAAGAATCGATCCACGAATCAATTTATCGTTGCACCCCTAGAAAACACTGTGATTGTGTGCGTGTTTCTCCTCATCCTCTCTCTCTCAGCCGATAAGGACTATGTTCAGCAGTCGGCTGTCCCGCTGGATTCTGAGACCCATGGAGGCGAGGATGTGGCTCTATTTGCTCGCGGCCCCATGGCTCATCTCTTTCAGGGTGTTTACGAACAGAACTACATCGCACACGCCATGGCTTACGCAGCCTGCGTCGGCTCCAATCAAGAACACTGTGCTGCCACTGCTGAACCTGATGAGATTCCCTTCGCATTCACTGATCCTGGAAGCTCCGCCCCTGACACGCCCCTCTGCTCCATGATGACAGTGATGCTGAGCATATTAATGAGTGCTTTACTGCACTGAGACAGAGACTGCAGTAATCAATCATAATCTAACCCTTCAGTCAAGAAAACCCTTTAATTATTAGGCTTTTCTTAATTAAAGGTGTTTGTTGCAGCTGCCTGCAAGTCCTCAATAAGACTGTGGGAGTTGAAACTGAAAGACAACATGAAACAGCAAATGCATCTTTTTTTCTTGCGTTATTTCTGTTAAAATGATTTTTTAGGAGATGAACGCATTTTAAATTGACAGTCTTTCTGCTCCAGGGGAAACAGCCGCATGTACAATTTTTTTTTTCAATAAAATGCTTTTTAAAATGAGAATGTGCCTCTGTTAATGAGCTCTTCAATAAGTCTCTCTCAAACTTCCTGTTTAAACAGGAAATACATCAACATTTACAAATTAAAACAATCAAAATTGACTATTTTTAAAAAAAAAAACAATTTTATGGAATATTGAAATATTATAAATTATTTATCCATGCATGTCTTTATTCATGTGCCCTGGATCATTTTTAATCAATAACATTAATATTGTCAATAATCCCTCCCCCCAGCAGCCTGTCAATCACATGAGATCACAGAAATTAGCAAATGACAAAGATCCCACAATCCAATCAATTCATGATAAACAATATAAAGTCCCACCCTACATTTTTTTTTCTAGTTTGAGAAGCCTTTTCATATTTGTTGCAATAGAGAGGAAAATACAGAATTTTGCAAATTCTGTTCCATGCCGACTTTTAACATTTGAAGTGTTATGTAAGTAATAATAGTAATAATAATAAAAATGTAATGCATGTTAATACATCCCAGCTAATAGGAAACATTGTACACACACACACACACACACACACACACACACACACACATACATACATATATATTAGTTTTATTTTATTAAAGAACATAAAACAATTTTAAAACATTTAAAAAATTGAATGTTTAGAAACATTCATTAATAATGTTTTCCATAACATAAAGGGAACGTTAGCAAAATATTCCTAAAATAAAAAGTTTGTTCATATCTGGTCTTTAACAATGTTTACAAAACGTTAGCACAAAAACATTATTTAAACATCATTAATGGAACGTTTTATTTCTGAAACGTTTAGTGGGATGTTCATTTGTCATTTTTTAAAATTAACATTCCATAATGTTTGCAAAATGGTAAAATTAAATGTAATTTTTCATAATGTGCAATTAAACCAGGGATATTTATTATGAAAAAGTACATTTTGATTTCATGTTGAATCGTAACTTTAAAATGAAGCTGTTACTGAAAATGTTACTGTTACTGATGAAAATATGATGAATATTGAGGTCATCTCGATCAGTAGCTCCGCCCTGCACTTGTTGTCTTCTGTCTTCCGTTTGTATTTCCACTGTGGAAGAGTAAGGTCATATGAATTTATGAATGAACTGCTCATTTTTACATTTGTTATAAGATCCGCTTCGAACATTACAACGCACATGACAGCTTTAGTTAACTCTACAAGAAGTAGGCTAAATCCACTTCACCAGCTTATTGCTCTTCAAAAGCTACTGCATAAAAGTTCAAAGACAAAA
This sequence comes from Spinibarbus caldwelli, assembly GCA_039654775.1. Taxonomy (NCBI): domain Eukaryota; kingdom Metazoa; phylum Chordata; class Actinopteri; order Cypriniformes; family Cyprinidae; genus Spinibarbus; species Spinibarbus caldwelli. The sequence continues at coordinate 1,490,208 of CM077253.1, read as the reverse complement.
CTCTAAAGATGGCTGCGCATTTGTTTCTCTGACGCATAACGTCTTTAAACAACAGGCATGTTGAACAGAGAGTCTTCAGATGTGTTTTTGTCGAATCTAAGGCTAGAAGGGATACAGCTGTGGCTACTGGGCATGCGCACATCAGTATAGTGTAATTTTTGTCTCACTGTACAACAATAATTGCTGTTTTTTCATTATTATAAGGGGTAGGTTTAGAGTTGGAGTAGGAGTAGATGTAAATAAAACACATTCTAATAGGCAGAAAATTAAATTTCATTGTTAGTTTTCGGTAAGAGCTGCCTGCACTTCCTGTTTGATTTTGATTTGGCAAAGCACATTTGATGTCATTATCACATACACATGCTCATAAATAATAAATCACACCCAAAGACGGTTATTTTTAGCAGAGCGTGAGTCATTAATGTAACTGTTAGAACATCTGCTGTGTCTCATCAAACCTGAGAGAGTCTTATATAAGTGTGTTACGATGCATTTGCGTGCATTTGTTACACCTGTCGATAGGTAGACAGAAACAGGCGAGCCGTAGCAGATTAAAAAAAGACAAATCCTCATGGTTTTCCTGAGGCACTGTTCCAAAACCTAGTGAGTTGCCTACATAGACAGCATTTTAAGATATTAATACACTCCTGCTGTTCAAAAGCAGTGTTGGGGAGTTAGAAGTAAGGGAATTATATAATTTAATTACAAAATAAATGTACAGTCAAACCAAAATTTATTCAGACACCAACATTTCTCACATTATCACAGTTTATTCACTATAGTTTAGAAAATGATGATAAAATATGACAAGAACTCAAGAGTTAAACTGTGTCAGAACAAATTCATCTTGATAATGTCTGATTACTTTGACAGAAAGGTATGGAACAAAACATCTTCAGGTCAAAGTGTCAAATCTAATTTTTCGTCCCAAATGTTTTATCAAATTTACTGGTAGTCCACTGTATGAAGAATTTTTGGATATAATATGTAACAGTTTACTTTATTTTGCTATCCTCACTTACATAAATCAACTATAGTGTCCTGCACACACTTGTAAAAAAAATATATAAAAAATTATATCTGGGGTCTGAATCATTTTTTTTTTTTTACTGTAACTATAATCTGTTACAGTTACTGAGAAAAAAAAGTTTAATTAAATTACAGTTATAAAAATGTTAACTATTACAAAGGGGGTTACATCTGAATATTTTCACACACAGATAAGATTGATTTCTTTCCCAAATTGCATTGACTGCTCTAAAATATGAGGCACCAAAGTTTCAGCAGTTTAGGACACAGAATAGAACACATGCTTATTCGATAACTCTTTTATTTCCTATTTGTGATGAAGGATTTTGAAAGTCTGACAGTAATCAGTATTATAGAGTACTACTTTAAGGTTAACCCTGCCTGCTTTAAATGTTTCAAAATGATTAAGAGTTGAAAACATTCATTAGAAATTTAGAAAAGTCATCAAAAAATAATCAAGTGTAATGAGTTACATTAAGTAATTGAAAAAGTTACACTACTTATTACATTTTTAATAGAGTAACTTGTAATCTGTAATCTATTACATTTCAAATGTAACCTTCCCAACAATGTTCAAAAGATAGGCGGTATATAATTCTGGCATTAAAAAACTAATATCTTCATAGAGAGGACAATCCCATGCAATCCGATGAGCTCAGTAAAAAATGTTAGTATTTTACACAATATTTGTAAATATTTTGCTTATTAGTCCAATGCATTACTAGATTCGCAAAATGCAAACTCTATTGAAATCAGTTGTGAGCCGCATGCTTCAGTTGCACATTTAGGTTCCAGTTAGGATGCTTTCTTACAAGGCTGCATCTTTCCTTCTATCCATCAGTCTGTGCAGATAGATGAGGAGGTTGTGTTGACCTGCAGGTGGCGCTGTAACACAGCACACTTCTGTACCGCAGGACAGAGAACTGTAACTGTGCAGAGAGATGGAGAGTTGAGAAAGAACATGCTGATAGCATCAAAGAGAATATAAGCGTGTAATCATTAAAAAGTAGAGAGTCTCTTCTGCTCCACTGAGTGAAAATGTTGCTGCAGATTTTCTCCGCTGTATATTTGTACTTTATACAGTAGAACCCTCATGTGACCCGTCAGAAGCTGATTTAAATATTTAGAATGCTATCACGTGTTTTTTTTTTTTTTTTGAGTGAAAACAGGTCTGTTATTTCATCCCAAAATCAAAAGGATATAAAACAGCATTATATTTTGCATAAAGAAAATGAAGCACATTAAGATTTTTTATTATATTCATAACTTATTTATATATTTTATTTGTGACAATTTAACCATAAGTTCTACCGTAATGCACCTTAAAATATTTAAAAATTGGAACAATAATTGTTTTTATTGCATTGCTGTTTTTATTACAATACTTTTTTTATTATTATTAAATTCATTAATTTTATTTTTATTTTTATTATTTATATATAATGCAACAGTGAGAACCCTTCACAATGAAAAAAAATAAATAAATAAAAATCCTTAATGTCCTAAAAAAAAAAACATCATCTTCATCTTTTATCAGAATATTTTCTCTCCTTTTGATTTTGCAGTCCTGGATATATTTTTAACAGGTTGAGATTCAAGCTCGATGCTGTTTGTTTAGTTTTAATGGTCTAAACTGTCTCTTTTTTTTTTTTGCTGTTTGTTGCCTATGAAAGCAGCATCAATGGAGGTGATTTAATACAATGCACAGGACAAAAATCTGACTGTTCACTACACATGAAAGTTCACTCTGTTCTCAGATACATGAGTATTTGTTTGTAACTGAGACGCTGTCCTGCAAACTTTCCCTCTGTCACTGGCCTCTCAGGTTTCTGGATTGGTTTCTGTTTGTTGGACCATTAGCCAAACTTCACCTGCTGCACGTCCTCGTTACTGCTTAACTTAACATGAACAGATTTCCACTCACTAACAAAAACTTGTAGTATGAAAGTTAAAAAATAATAATAAAATAAAATTAGATAAGAACCCACCACAAACTAACTGCTCTTCTCCAAACGTAAGATTTTTTTTTCTTGACTTTTAAATGACCTTGCTAAAAATTTATGCTAAAATAGACTTCTGATGGAAATTGGAATTATATGGATTGTTGCATGTCTAATTAGTCATTTATGTTAATTATCAGGCCTGAAATGGTCTAGATGGATGATCAACTAACTGGTCTACCAAGCATTAGGCTCTGGTTGATCTGGTTGTCTGCTGATTAGAGCTTGTAATTAGATAAAATGTACAGGTCAGAAGCTACGTTTACATGCAACCCAATTAGATTAATGGCTCAATTGGATGGAAGAGCCTTATATAAACGCCTCAAGCGATCCGATTTAGCTCGATCCGAATTAAATTACGATTGGATTGAAAGGGGATATGTAGGCCTGAAATAATATGGTCGATAAGGAAAAAATTAAGCATGTAAATAATTGAATCCAACTACTTTTGAAATCAGATTTACAAATACTTTGCGCATGCGCAGTTCCACGATGCAAACTTTTGTCCGTCATAAAAAAAATCTGATTTTTATTTTTATTTTTATTTTAAATTCAGATTTTTTAAATTAGATTTTCTGCATTTTGACTCAGTGTGCAAGGTTTCTGTGCGTGACGAAGATGAATACGAAAAAACGCATACAAAAATTTCAGACTCAGTGTGCAGAGAACTTGAGTCCAAAATTTTTGTCCGATATTTTTGCATTTAAAAAAGTAAATATGACCACACATTGTGTCAATCACGTTTACACACTGCCTCCGAAACTTTCGTCCGTCATAAAAAAAATTCGGATCAGGTTTGATTTTCTGCTTTTTTTGCATCTGTAGTGAGCATTTTGACTCTGTGTGCAAAGTTTCTGTGCGTAACGACGATGAATATGAAAAAACACATATGAAAAATTCGAACTCAGTGTGCAAAGACCTTTACTGGTCATTGGAGAAAATGAAACATTTAATACAGCAATACTGTTCTGACATGTCCGCTTTCTTTTTAGATATTTCTTTAAAGCAAAAATAACAATTGTACTCTCGTAGCTCCGGTTATCGCGGTGATTTTCTCCAGTTTTGACTACAAACGTGACAACTGGTCAGCTGCGCATGCACTGAAGTTTTGTTCAGATTTCGCCATTTCGGAGGATGTGTAATGCACATGTAAATGAATATGTGAATCGTATTACAAAGTTAAGGGTTAATATTAACAGAACTTTCAGAACCTGGATTCATTCCGATTCCGAAAATTAGTACATACATGTAAACAAACCTAGTGTTTCTGAAAACATCTTGTTTTTGCAACATTCCTTGTATCCTCTACAAATCTAAAAGAGGATAAACATGGTTTTTATCAGAACTATATGATGAAAGATATTTCCCCTACAGCATCAACATCTTTAAAGGAAATCTGCGGTCTTGTACGCGCTGCGGTAAAGGCAGAGATGAGCTTTATTCCCAGAGAGGCCGAATGCGTCTGTATCAAAGAGAAGAGACGAGCACGTGCTTTTATCCGGGTGTAAACAAGCTGTGCATCTGCGATCATCACCCCAGAGACCCGAGCAAGTGTTGAAGATGAAGAATTATTGCACACTCTTCCCCTGAGAGAGAGTGAGAGATGGATTGAGGTTAAACTTGCTGACTTAAGAGCAAAATATGACTCACAAACACACACATTTATACAGTATAGATATCTAAATAGGAATATTGTTATCAGCTTTGTTTTTAAATCTTTTAAAGATAATCATGACAAATATTTATAGAATTAACATTTATATAAATTTATATAAATATACTATTGTATATCTATATAGTATCCCACGCAAAACAATCTTATATTAAAATAAATTCCAATCTTATATATGAAGGGCAAAATATATTTTAAAATAAATTTTTTTAAATATAATTCTAAAATATATTTACATAAATATATTTTGAATAGTGCTGTCATTTGATTAATCGCGATTAATTGCATCCAAAATAAAAGCTTGTGTTTACAGTACATGTGTGTGTACAGTGTATATATTAATGCACACACATCCATGCATATATTTAAGAAAAATATATTTATATATAAAATATTTATAAATTATATAGAAATATAAATGTATATATACAGATGCAGATATTTTATATAGGCTATGTGTGTGTGTGCACGTGCGTGCACATTTATATATACATAATAAATATACATAGTATACACACATATATTATGTAAACACAAACATTTATTTTGGATGCGATTAATCGCAATTAATTGTTTGACAGCACTAATTTTGAAACATTTTAGCAAATATATTTTTAATATATTTAAAATACATATTTGAAAAAATATATGTTGCCATATGGGATTATTTAGAATATTTCTGTTATATTATGTTTCATTATATTTATATATTTAGTTGTATTAACTAAATAATCTATCTATCTATCTATCTATCTATCCGGCTCCCTTTATGGAGGTTTTGGTTTGTCAGATTTAATTCCTGGAGACATATTCAGTCAAAAATGGAAGTTTTGTTACATTTAGCTCACTTTTGGAGACTATTTTGTGCGCAAACTGTTGAGTAAACACGCTTTTATTTTTTCACTGTCCATCAAACTGTAGTGGGCGGGGTCAGCGCAGAATCTGTCCAATCAGAGCTCGTTGCGCATCCTGTGGCTCGCTTATAAAGCTGGTTTCCGCATGTGTTTCTCAGCCTTCGGTGCCTCCAGCTCAAGAGAGAGACAGAGAGAGACAGAGAGACAGAGAGACAGAGACAGAGACAGAGAGAGAGAGAGAGAGAGAGAGAGAGACAGAGAGACAGAGAAAGGTGTGCGTTTGGAGAGTGAGCAGAGAAACGCTGTCCATCCGCTCCGCATCATCTAGAGGCGAGACTCACCTGACTACTGTATAAGTGAGTTAAACCTTCCGGCATTTCAGTGTAATGTCAGATTCTGACAGAGTGTCTTAGTCTCTGTCAAGGGCAATTTATCCTGTAGCTTATTTGTTCTGAAAACAGCTGGTTAGACTGTTGAACAGCTGGTTTAGTCTGTACACGTTTGAATAACATCAGTTTAATATGTATATGTCAGGATTGACAGATCAAGAGAACAGATGTTCAGTTGCCTATATGTGTGTGGAAGAACTGTTGTAGAAAAGGATTTTTAGTCTGTGTGTCTGTAAAGAACGGCAGGTTTTAGTCTCTGTGTTTTTAGTCTGCATGAAATCTGCAGTTTAGTCTTTATATGTTTGAGAGAGCATCAGTTTGTTTCTTAGTCAGTTGGTTTTGTTCATATGTGTCTGGAAGAACAACACTTTAGTCTCTATATGTTTTAGGGCATTCGCTTAGTTGATTTTTTTTTTTTTTTTTTTTTTTTTCTTTCCCTGGAGGATGGCTTGTTTAGTCTATATGTGTCTGTGAAAGGCAGTTTATTCTGTATGTTGCCAGCAACAGTCTATAAAGTCTTCACATTTGGAAGAAAAGCTGGTTTTGCTCATATTTGTTTTGAAGAACAGCAATCTAGTCCGTATTTGTTCTGGAAAACAGCTTGTGTAGTCTATCTTTGGGATAAGAAGTTAGGTTTAGTCTGTATATTTGTGGCGAACAACAGTTTTGAGTCCATATATGTATGGAGAACAACAGTTTAGTCTGTTTGCATTTGGAGAAATGCCGGTTTAGTAACCGTTTTTAGCATGTTTTTGCTTGCTGAAATGTAGTTTAGTCAGTATATGTCTGAAGAACAACAGTTAAATATGTTTGCATTTAGGATAAATGGTAGTTTAGTCTGTCTTCTGTGGCAAATGACTGTTTTAGTGTTTTTAGGTTTGCAGAAATGTAGTATAGTCCATATTTATGTGGAGAACTACAGTTTAGTTTGTAATCTGTTGAGCTCGTTTTTCTTAATGTGTTTGGCAGAAAGGTGGTTTAGTCTGTATATCTTTTTTAGAGTGTTTGTGTTTTAGTCTGCTGTGTGTGTGTGGAGAACAACAGTTTACTCTGTTTTTATTCGGGAGAAATGCTGGTTTAATCTGTTACTTTTGGGAAAACCTCAGGTATATGTTTGAGAGCATCATTTAAGGTTGTTGTTTTTTTTTTTTTTTAACTGGAGAACAGTTGGTTTAGTCCATATGCATATGGAAGAAAGGCAGTTTAGTCTGTATATTTGTCACCAACAACAGTCTAGTCTTTGCATTTGGGAAGATAACTGGTTTTGTTTTGTTTTTTTTGGAAGAACAATTGTTTAGATTGTTTGCATTTGGAGAAAAGCTGGTTTAGTCTGCAATTGTTTAGATTGTTTGCATTTGGAGAAAAGCTGGTTTAGTCTGTATATTTGTGGCGAACAACTGTTTTTAGTGTGTTTGTGTTTGCAGAAATCTAGTTTAGTCAGTATTTGTGTGAAGAACAACAATTAAATCCATTTCCATTTGGGAAAACAACAGTTAAATCCAATTGAATGTGGGAGAACTGTTGGTTTAGTCCGTATGTGTTTGAGAGCATCAGTTTGGTTTATTAACTGGAGAACTGTTGGTTTAGTCCATATGCGTCTAGAAGAAAGGCAGTTTAAACTGTATATGTGTGCTCAACAATAATTTAGTCAGTCTGTATTTTCTTTTAAAAAAAACTCCAGTTTTGTCTGTATATTTGGTTCAATAACAGTGTAGTATTTGCATTTGGGAGAAAAGCTGGTTTTGTTCATATGTGTCTGGAAGAACAACAGTTAAAACCCTTTGCAGTTGGGAGAAACACTGGTTTAGTCTGTGTATGTTTGAGAAAATCAGTTTAGTTGGTATTTTAACTGGAATAAACTATTTTAACAAATACTGTAGTTGGTTTAGTCCAAATGTATATGGAAGATTATTAGTCTACATATTTATGGCAAACGACAATCTAGTCTTTGCATTTGGTAGAAAAGCAGGTTTTATTCATATTTCTCTAGGATAACCAGTTTAATCTGTTTGCATTTGGAGAAGCACTGGTTTAGTTCGTATATGTTTGAGAACATCAGTTTAGTTGGTATTTTAACTGGAGAACAGTTGGTTTAGTCCATATGTATATGGAAGATTAGTTTATATATTTGTGGCGAACAACCATTTTTAGTGTGTTTGCAGAAATGCAATATAGTCCATATGTGGAGCACAACAGTTTGCATTTGGTAGAAAAGCTGGTTTTGTTCATTTGTATCTGGAATAACCAGTTTAATCCATTTGCATTTGGAGAAATGTTGCATTACTCTGTATATTTGTGGCAAACAACTGTTTTTAGTGTGTTTGTGTGTGCAATGCATTCTAGTCCATGTAGGTGGAGCACAACAGTTTAAACCATTTGCATTTGGGAGAATCGCTGGTTTAGTATGTATGTGTTTGAGAACATCAGTTTAGTTGGTATTTTAACTGGAGAATTTACCTGCAGTCCATATGTCTATGGAAGATTAGTCTGTATATTTGTGGCAAATGACAATCTAGTCTTTGCATTTGGTAGAAAAGCTGGTTTTGTTCATATTAATAACCATAATAACCAGTTTAATCCATTTGCATTTGGAGAAACGCTGGCTTATTCTGTATATTTGTGGCGAACAACCGTTTTTAGTGTGTTTGTAGAAATGCATTCTAGTCCATAAATGTGGAACACATTTATGCATTTGTGAGAATGTCTGGTTTAGTCCATAAATGTTTGGGAGAAGAGCGTCGGCTGGTTTTCCTTCAGTGGTGAAACTAGCACACGCGGGATGTTTGTGAGATCAGCAGGAGGGGAAGAGAGATGGAGAGGCGGCTACGCAAGCGCTTCTGCTGTCTCTTAGCATACATGCGACTCAAATCAGTTCGTGGTTTTTGTTTGGCCGCCTAATTACCCGAAGCATGGGCTGCGCCGCCTCCAGAACGCCAGTAGGTGAGAATCGCACGCTCCGTTCTCCTCTGAGCATGAAAAACAGCGTACTGTATGTGAAATACAGCCCACACACACTTCAGCCGGAGAGAGAGAGATGTGCACAAACTGCAGGCTTTCTCTGGCTTGTGAGTGCATGCATGCATTGGCTGGATCAGGCCAGATTTGCTCTGCATGCATCTGCATTAACCCTGCTTCAGTGCTCGTTCATCACATGCTGAATCCTCAGATCAGATTGCGTTGTGCGCTGGAGGCGATGCAGTCGAGCTGCATGTACAGTATGCAGTAAACAGCAGCTCTCGTGGGTTTAGCCCTTGTCTCTGGTTTTGTTTATAGCATGTCGATGACTATTACAGGCGTTTCAGCTGGTGACTGTGTGAGGGTGTTTCTTCAACTATGGTGCTTTTATGTCTTGGATGTAAACAAACAGATTTGAGCTTTTTATGTAAATGTTGGCGGTTGCATTATAAGTCATTTGGAAACTTTTTACAATGCATTAATTTATTTTTGCTGGTTTTCAAATGCATATGCATTTTAATGTATTGATTTCATACCTACTCCCAGATTAAGGCATTGAGTTCTCACGTATAAAAATTTATTTTAAATTAATTATTAAAGTTTTGGAAATATGAAACAAACCATTTCAAAGCTTGTGTTATTATTATTATTATTATTATTATTATTATTATTATTATTATTATTATTATTATTATTATTATTATTTATTATTATTATTATTTTTTTTTTATATAAATTGTTTTTCAATAACTTTTGTAAATATGGTAACACTATACAATAAGGTGCCATTAATTAACATTAGTTAATGCATTAACTAATAATGAGCAAGACATTTGTTATTTATTAGGCTAATGTTTATTAATGTTAATAGTTTCCTCCTCTAAGTGTATAAAGTGATTTGACTGTTGAGAAAAGCTTTATATAAATGAGTTGTTGTTGTTGTTATTATTATTATTATTAAAAATACAACCGTTACTTTAGTCAATTAAATAATATTTAATAATAAAATATTATTAAATATATAATAAATATTTAATTATTTGTAATTATTTAATATATATATATATAATACATAACAGATTAACATATTTAATTTTAAATTAATTATATATTTTACAGATGCAATTATATATAGAAGCAGATGCAGTTATATTATATGTAATAAATATTATTTTATTATTTAAATTTTTTATACTTAATACATTTGAGATGCATCTTTTGATTTTAATAATGTATTAGTAAATGTTGAAAGTAACATTAAATAACATATTAGTAAATGCTTTAGAAGTATTTTTCATTGTTAATGTAGTTAACTAATGTTAACAAAGAATCTTAAGGTAAAGTGTTACCAAAAATATCAATGGATCATTTCCAATCAAGCTATAAATTCGTCAAATTAAGTAATAATTGAGAAAATACATTAGTGTTATTGTGTGTATTTAAGATACATGAAATGCTCAGTATGAAATTGGCCTTATTTTATTCCATGTTTAAAATTTTATATGTAAATTTAATGTGACATTTTTATTGATTTTTTATTTATTTATTTATTTATTTTATTTTTTTTGCGTGATGTTACTTAGAAAAATTTTTTTCCTCACACTATTGATTTCAAAAAGTGTTTTTATTTATTTATTTTTTCTAAAAGCGAACGAGGCCAAAAAGTGTCCATATTTGTAGAAACACCCGTATACATCCTGTAATACATGATCTGGACCATCTTTACGCTGATCTTCATTTAATTCGAGCGTGTGTGTCCATCATGATGGATGTCTTTCCTCACGTACGAAGTGAGTACGGAAAAAACTAAATCCAATGCCTTTCCACTCCAAGAGTCCCGAACAAATGACCTCAGATTTATTTTCACCACACAAATCATTTTTTAATCTGGTGCAGTAATTATTAATGGCGTATCAGGATACCGCATGCATCATTACCTCGGTGCTGCGTGAGGATTGTCCTGTTAATCGCAGATAAACGCCGGTTAAGGTTCGGCATCTGATGGGAGCGATAACTGATCACGTTACTATTTTGTCGTTTAAAATACTAAACTTACAATGAAGGTTGTTTATTGGCACTGAAGGGGTGATGAAGCACCTTAAACATTAATGGAATTTTTCCAGGTTCTTTATAGTGGAAAAGGGTCTTTAGATGGATCGCATTATGAAAAAACCAATCAGTGAAAAGTTATTTGAGGAACCAAAAATGTTTTTTTCTGTTGCATCACTGCAAAAAAAAAAAAAAAAAAAAAAAAAAACTTTTAGCTGCTTTATTTTTAAGATTATAACAGGATAGATTTGTTTCCTTGTTTATTCCATAGATGTAGCAGTGGAATGATATTATTTTATTTTTTATTTTTTTTAGTACATTAAGTCTAAAGATACTTATAAATTATATGTAGTTTGTTGTTGTTGTTGTGGTCAATACAAAAATAATTTTAATACATTAATGAAAATCACCCAGACAATTTTTAAAAATTATTATAATTTCTTTTTTGATAAATGTTTGATTTAATTTAATTACAAAAGATGTCTCTCAGTTATATACTATTTCCTAAGCTTTATCTGTATTTAAATTTATTTATTATATGTAAATAAATATAATATGATTTTAATATTTTAATCAATATAATATTAGTACAATACAATAATATTTACACAGAATACATAATATTTAATATTTATATTGTTGATGTACTTAATATTTATTTATATATCCCATAGCAATCAGATATTTTACAATGAAAATGAAGATTTTTGCTTGTAATCAACATTGATTGTTTTTCATACATTAACAAAAATCATTTGACCCAGACACAATAAGAATTTTATATGTATATGTATATGTATATATATATATATATATATATATGTATATGTATATATATATATATATATATATATATATATATATATATATATATATATATATATATATATATATATATATATATATATATATATATATATATATATATATATATATTTTTTTTTTTTACGATAAATACAACAGAGATCATTTATGATGACATGCAAATAAAATTTAAAATTAAAATATTACTAATATTTAATTAAATAATATAATATTAGTATTATATAAGTAATATAATGTAATATTATTAATATAATATTTACATATAATAAACAATAGGTTTATATTTATATTGTTGATATATTTAATATTATTTATTTATATAATATACCATAGCAGTCAGATATTTTGATTATCATTAGGATTTTTTAAATACATTAATAAAAATCATCCGACCTAGACATTTTTAAATGTAATTAGGATTTTTTTTATAATTATTTTTTATGATAAATATAATGACATGTAAATTAAAAAATTAATTAAAATTATAATATTATTAATATTCGAATATTTGAATTAATATATGTTAATATAATTTATATTATTTAGTTATATAATATCACATAATACACACTTATGATACCTTTTTTGCCATTTATCTCTAAAGAATTACACTACACTTGCAATAAATGTTCTTTATTGGCATCGATGGTTCCTTGAGGAAATCCATTTCACGAAAGGTTCTTTATAGTGGAAAAAGGTTCTTTTGAGTATTAAAATATATAAAAACATTTTTCATTGTTAAACCCCCTTTGGTTTTGCAGTTTTATTTTTACGATTCTAGCAGGTTAGTTTTGTCACCTTGTCTTATTTCAGTCTCAAAGTCGACTTTTCAGAGTATAAGTGTGTCAAACCCATCAGTGCTTTATAACTTCAGCTATCGTCCCGCAGAGGTTTCAGTACAGTTATCAGGACAAGGACCGAGCGTCCACTCTTAAAAACGCTTCGGTCATGGCAGATGGATTGGATTGGGTTTGCTGGAGAGGAGCAGAGTATTTACTGCTGAAGAGCTCTGTTTTTCAGCTCTCTCTGTGTTTGATTTGTTTGTGGGTCACTCAGCTAGAACTAAACATCTGTAAAACGCTCCCTGCTGATTCACGCTGAGAAGCTGAAGTTGAGTCCTGCTGCTGTTATTGTAGATCATATCAGCCCTCTCTGCTTTCAGCAACAGCTTTCTGATCTCGCTCTTATACAGAGAGACAGAGTCAACATGACAGTAATGAATCTCTTGAAAACATGTTCAGGTCGTATTTCAGCTCAAAGCCAATTTTATTTTGCATGAAGAAAATGAAAAGATTTTTTTTTTTTTGTAAGTGCAAAAAATTGCATTTGACATTCAGATCTGTTTTAATGCAGTAATGAAAATCATTCGACCCAGACAATTTATAAATAATTTTTTCAAAATAATTTTTAGATTTATTTTAATTTAATTACAAAATTTCTCTCTCACTTATATATTGTTTCCTAATCTTTTTCTATATATCTTCTTTATTTATATATCTAATACAATAATTATATTGTTAATATAATATAATTAATATAATATAATACAATATATTTAATACTATAATATTATTAGTATTATATTAATATGTAATATTTTGTATTTGTTTTTAATATATATTTAATATTTATTTATATAATACAATACATCAGTAGCAATATAATAAGATATTTTTAGGAAAAAAGGGTTTGTTTAGGATTTTTCTTGTTGTTTTCCTTTTTCTTTTTTTTTAATAAACATTAGGATTTTTTTTAATACATTAATGTAAATCAATTGTTTTATAATGGTAATTATTTTTATGATAATTGTCAGTTTTATTTAAATTTCTTTAAAAAGTGTCTCTCATACGTCTTATGCGTCCATCTATATTTATATTCATAATTATATATATATAGTATATTTTTATTATCATTTATACATCTAAATAATAATTAATTATCCATTTAAGTACTAATAAATTATCGTAAGTGGTTAATGTGACCTGTATGTGTTCTTGACACGTTTGATGAGATCCTCTCATTAGTTAAATGGTGTTATTGAGAGAAACGCACACCTCTGCTGGAGTCCAGACGTCACACATCAGACCCTCATTAGAGAAGAGCAGCTGAAACACAAACCTGATCTGAGGATGGGTTGAACAGAGGGTTTTAACCTCTGACCGTCTGCTTCATCTCTCGCTTTTACTCACCAGTACACCGCGGTTTAAGTCTCTAACTTATCTAGTGTTTAGCAGCAAGGGATCGTCTGGTGTTTATATTTCCCCCTGAAATCAAAAGAAAGAGCTGAGAAATTGTATTTTACAAAAAGAAAATGAAACCTGTTTTGGGACCATTACAATGTTTTTGCGTCGTTTTCAAGAAAATTTAGGATATTTAATATTCAGTATTTACAATTTCTCATTATTGTAATGTGTCTGGATGTTTATTGTCGGATGAGTTTTGTAATTTTAATGATTTTTTTTTATCCATTTTTTTTTTTACATTTTTTTTACAGTCGCTTTTTTATTTTTTTACTGCATTATGATTAAAAACAAAAACTATTATACAATGCTTAACTGTGCATAAAGGAACTACAGCAAATACCACCATGATATATAAATACACACTTTTTTTGTATAACATCTTTATTAGGTTTTTTACAAAGTTAAAAAAAAAAAAAAAAAAAAAAAACCCCACAACAGCAATACCCAAAACTTACCCCAGAAATATATACAGTTATATGCATAATTAATTTTATTTTAATTAAAAATAATGTGTGTTTGTGTATATATTATGTAAAAAATATAAAACAATTTCTCTGCATAAATTTATTTATTTTTTCTTATTTCTTCATTATGGGACGAAATATGACATATGTTCTCGACATGTTTCGTGAGATTGTGAACCTGTTGTTGTTGAATGCTATAGTTGTTCTTTCCTGTCGAAACGAAACTTCTGTAATCAACACTGTGTAAGTGTTAATGAACGAATGTAAATATTCCCACTCACGCACACAGGAAGTGATGTCATCGGTGATGAAGTCGTGCTCCGTTAGCCTCACCTGAGAGAGCGTGACATTTGAGTGCTGGATTACAGGATATCAGGATTACGCGTCACAGAGGCCTGATGCATGAAATAAAAGAAAAGAAAAGTCATTTATGAATGCAAGTCTTTTTGCATCAAACTAAACTGATTCACCAAGCCTAGAGTTTTCTAGATTATTTCTGCATTTGTGTGTGTTTTAGACATCAGGAGAAAGCACTTTGTGTTTGGCTGTATCAGTTGTATAAATCTTGCATCTTGACTGCATGATGATGCATGAGAGCTGTAGAGAAACACTTCAGCTCTTCTGCTGTTCAGATGAAGCCTCTGCCCGTCTCTAAAGATCTGCTGAAACGGTTCATATATAGCGTTAGGGAGACCAGATGAATGTGATTCTTATTGATCAGATGAGTTTGAACTTTGCATAAACTGGAATGAATTAAACAAATTGCACAGAATGCAAAAATTAAGATTTGATGACTGTCAATTGATTTCCAAAAGTAAGTTTGTTTTTATAGACTACGGCCAAAAACATCAGCATGTAAAAATACTGTTATTATTATCTGTACAATTATGCACATGCTCAATAAATGCTCGATTTACTTCTCATTGTTATGAGGAAGTAACAATTTTAATAGAAAAATATTCAGTTTTATTTTAATTTAATTAAACAATACAAAATATGGTCACCTTATCCATCTATTTTATGTCTGTTTATATACATATTCATAGTTTTATTGTATGCAATTAAATAAATTGTCACGATTCCACACTCGGGAGATGGAAACCAGAAACGGGGAGACGTGGAATAAATCAAACTAAAGTCTCTAATGAAAATCCAAACAGAAGTGTACAAATAATAGGCTGGGTAGATGGCTGCGACAGACATGAATGACGTTCAATACTCAACAGGAAACACAGGGCAGGACACACTATAAATACACGACGTAACTAGATAATTAAACACACACAGCTGGAACATAATTAACTAATAATCACAGGAACAGGAAAACTAACCGAATATGGGCATACAAGAGGAAGGGAAACACAAGACACACAAGACAATCCTGACGATAATTAATATTATTTAAACATTATAATATTAATATAATAATAATTATTATATTTTATATATTCATATTGTATATTTTGTATTATTAATTTATTATATATTTATTATTTATTTACATAAAATTATAATATAATTAATATTGTAATTATTAGTAGTAAGATATTGTTCATTATATTTTATATTTATAATATATATATTATATTATTTATTTATATTTATAATTCATCATATGCAAATAAATAAAATTATAATATTGTAATAATGAATTATATTATAATATTTTAAATAATATTAATATGATAATATTCACATTTATTTATACAATATCCCAGTAGCAATCAGATCAGAAACCAAAATTCTATTGTTTCAGTAAATGTGTACAATGAATACAGATTTGTATTGTGTATGTATTATAGGAGAATGCTCAGTTTTATTTTTAATTTAATTAACAAATCAAAAAAATAAAATAACATCTGGTCACCCTATCTATCAATATTTACATATGTCAATCAAATTTTTATCTGTATATCTATCCATATTTATGTTCATAATTTGTTATGCAAGTAAATAAAATAATTATTATTACACAATGTTAATATATTCTATTATTAATATAATATTTATTATAATGATTTATATTAATAATATGTGACCCTGGACCACAAAACCATTCATAAGTCACACGGATATATATGTAGCAATACTCTAAAATACACTGTATGGGTCAAAATTATCCATTTTTCTTTTATGCCAAAAAATCATTAGGATATTAAGTAAAAATCATGTTCCATGAAAATATTTAGCAAATTTCCTACCGTAAATATATCAAAACTTAATTTTTGATTAGTAATATGCATTGCTAAGAACTTCATTTGGACAAATTTGAAATCGATTTTCTCAGTATTTTGATTTTTTTTCACCCTCAGATTCCAGATTTTCAAATAGTTGTCTCAGCCAAATATTATCCTATCCTAACAAACCATACATCAATAGAAAGCTTAGTTATTCAGCTTTCAGATGAAGTATAAATCTCAATTTCGAAAAATTGACCTTATGACTGGTTTTGTGGGTCCATAGTCACATATGTATTTTATATGATTCCTGTATTTAATATCCCAGTAGCGGTCAGGTATTTTAGGCAGTCCCGCAGCAGGGTTTGTTCTCCAGGCCAGTGGGTGTCAGTAGTGAGCCGCTCCTCCTCTCTTCTCCACAGCGGCGGGTGACAGGTTGCGTGTGGACTGGAGCCCGAGGAGCTCTTACTCTGATCTGGCACTCTTGGGCAACACGAGGACCAGTTTGGCGCGAGGCCTGGGCGCGACATTTGGTCCGCTCGGACCGTTTCCTCAAGGTGCCAAAGTTTACTCTCAATCTGTTCCATGTCCATTTTTACTTCACAGCATCCGGAAACTCACGCTTTCCTTCTCTTCTGCCGCAGAGCTTCTCCTGCTCCGAAAAGAGTCTTAAAGAGACAGTTCACCCAAAATTTAACATTAGTTATTAAAGTTCCCCTATTATGGGTTATGAAAGGTTCATATTTTGGTTTTGGGACTCCCCAACAACAGGTTGACATGCATGCAAGGTCAAAAAACACTTTCATTGTCTTATAATATGCATTTATTTTTACCTTATTTGCTCAACGACTTCCAAACGATTCACTAAACGATTCATTTTTCCAAACCCCTTCTTTACGTGACACTAATCTGTGGTGATTGGTCAACTGGTTGATTTCATTTTAATTTCATCATGCCTGAAATGCCTGATAAAGCAGCGTTTGTGAGCGCAGTGCTGCTTTGTGTACAGCGTTACCGGGGAAACGTACAGTGGCCGAGAAGTGCAAAACAAATCACAATTCTGAAAACAAAATAACAAATTACAAACGCAAATGCAAATCTAAAATACAAAATAACAATTCAGAAAACACAACAACTATTCCGAAAACATTATAACAAGTCAGAAACACAGCAACAAATCCGATAACAAAATAACAAGTCAGAAAACACAATGACAAATCAAGTATAGGTCTCTGCGGACCAAAAAGGGGGCGTTTCTCAAAGGTTCGATGTCATTTTCATCTCATCTAAATTATAATGCCTGATAAAGTAGCGTTTATGAGAGCCCCGCAGCTTTTGTGTACAGCTGGTGCGAGGAAAACCGTTCCAAAAGCGCCTCCTACTGGCAGAGAATCAATTTGCATTTTCAATAAGTCTGTTTTCTACTTTTAAAAAAAAAAAAAAAAAAAGTCGTGACGTATTGTCAAGTATGGTGACCCATACTCGAAATTGGTGCTCTGCATTTAACCCATCCAAGTGCACACACACAGCAGTGAATAGTGAACAAACGCACACACACACACCGTGAACACACACCCGGAGCAGTGGGCAGCCATTGCTCCAGCGCCTGGGGAGCAATTGGGGGTTCGGTGCCTTGCTCAAGGGCACCTCAGTCATGGTATCGAAGGCAGAGAGAGTGCTGTTCATTCACAATCCCCACCTTCAATTCCTGCCGGTGTGAGAATCGAACCGGCAACCTTCAGGTTACAAGCCCAACTCTCTAACCATTAAGCCACGACTTTTTGAGCTGTCTTATTGCTGTTGGATATAACTCAATTCGTTTAAATTTCCTAATAAAGACTGTTCAACTCTTAATATTTTGTATTTATATTCTCCCCTTTAAATTCTCTCCGCCCCACACACAAAAAAAAAAAAAATCCTAATTTAACACACCTCTGCCTGTTTTTTTTTCTTTTGTTTTTTTTTTTTGTTTTTTTTTTTGTTTTTTGCATTCCCGTTTGCTCACATAGCAAAAGAAAAACCCACGATAGTGTTTTCACGACTTATAAAAAGAAGGAAAAAAATTAGAGCAATACTGATAATGGCTGTGAGAAGAGAGAACTATGCATATTTCCATGTTTACCACTACAGTAAACTAATTTTAACTGTGTATAAACAAAAGTAACCCTAAGTTGCAATTAAGGCATATTAAATGTTAAAATGCATTTCAAATATAAGTTAAGTGGGTATCATTATCCATTTTACTCTTAGTAATTTAATAATTTATTAAATTTCATAATTTAAAGTTCAGTTTAGAAGTATTGTATCAGTATCGATATCAACGATACTGGCCTTTAAAAGTATCTGTATCATATCGAAAGCAAAATAAGTGGTATCGCCCATCCCTAGGGTTGGGTATCGCTTGAATTTTGTCAATTCTAATTCCGATTCCAAATCTGCATATCGATTCTGATTTTTATCGATTCCCAGTTTCAATTCCAATGTGGTTAAAAAAAAAAAAAAAAACATTTAGATATCAAACATATTTATCTCTTTTTGTAAAACATTTAATTGCTGCTGAATACCATGAACTAAAATCAGCCGGCTACATAAAAACTGGACCCAATTAAGAGCTGTTTTGTGCAAAATAGAGCTGCACCATTCTGGATAATTGTTGATTTTTTTTTTTTTTTTTTTTTAAATGGAGGTTGTAGTTCTCTCTCAATTCTGAAGAAAACATATTAGACAACTAAACAGAATCTCATTGAATTTATGAATGGAATGATTCAATGACTCACTCAAGATTCAGTGTTTTTGAATGAATCTCTTGAATGAATGAATCAAAGACAAATACATTTTTAACAGCTCCTTTTCGCCACCTAAAAAAAAAAAAAAAAAAAAAAAAAAAAAAAATGCGCACAAAGGAACTGATAAGCGTAATTGAAATTTAAATTTTATATTAAGTATCCAATTCCTGACCATAAGTATCCGATTCTGGAATTGGAATTTATTTTCGATTCCCAACCCTACTATTAATTTACTCACCCTCAGGACATGTAGATGAGTTTTTCTTGAGTAGATCAGTAAAGAGAATTTTTTTTGCTGAAACCGTCACCCTTGGTGATTCATATAATGCAAGTCAATGGCTGCTGTCACTTTAAGTCAAAAAAGCAAATACAGGCAACATGAAAGTAATCCCTGTGGCTCCTGGTGATATATTGAGGTGTTATGAAGCAAAACGATTGTTCTGTGCAAGAAAGAATGTCTTTAAATTTGATTTGATCAAATTTAAGGTCTTAAAGTCTTATAGCATAATAAAAAGTCTTAATTATTTTAAGAGGTCTTAAATAAATGTCAAATCGTGTAGCCATAGCGTAGTCATTTCAAAATAAGATAATAATAATATTTTGGTCCACATATTTCTCATCTTTTTGAATAAGCAACTAGAAGTAGTACAGAATATACATTTCAAAATAAGAGTCCCAGTATATTTTGGTCTTGATTATGATTAAAAATCTTTTTTTCATAGTTACTATTGGTATTTTGGTTACACAATAAATAAAACCTGTCATTTAAATCAATGTAAACTCTTACTATTTCTCTCTGGGTGTCCCTGTCACAGGAAAGAAAGACTAAGAACATTATTTAACACATAGATTTGATTAATATTGCCACAATAACATTTCTTTTTTTTTCTTTTTTTTGTGCCTTACTTCAAAAACGCATTCTCGTGTAAGCAAAAAAAAAAAAAAAAAAAAAAAAAAAAAAAAATATATATATATATATATATATATATATATATATATATATATATATATAGATGGACCTTTACTTTGTGTATTTTTATATGAGAACATACACCAATTTCATATATATGTAAATATTGAATAAATCATGTCTTGAGTATTTAAACTTGCAGCTGAATGTAGTGCAGTCTGTTTAATTTGAGTTAAAGAGAGAAAGAGAGAGAAAGAATTTGAGATACTTTATTTAATTTGGGATTGTATGGGTTTGTTCTGTAACTGCATTCAGTATTAATTTTGTGCAAGTCTTAAAAACTTTCAAATTTGATTTCTAAACTCTGTAGAAACCCTGTGTTATTAGAAAGTGGGCCATGGATCCTGCTTCTGCCATCTCGCTCCAAGCCTGCCATTCATGAGCTATTTCTGTCATCATTATATGGTTAGCGGTCGAGGAAGCCTACATTCGCATAACGCCACATCTTCCAGACGTCCTCACTTGTGGCTGTGCATGAAGAAAGCATAATGCAATCGAGCGCTGCTTCTGTCAGATCGGAGCTGATTAGGAGTTTCTGACTTGACTGCGATTCAGCATTCGGAGCAGAAAATTATTTTCTCAGCTTTTCTCGGATTGATAATGACCTAATTAACCCAAGCGTCCAAGTTGTTAGCGGGCCAATTGCACTAGACTCGGTTCCTTGCTCTGAGTTTCATTAAATGTTCACTAGTTAGTTTTCTAATCATTCACAAGTCATTCTGAGTAATTAGCAATTAGTTCTTAATGTGGTTTTTCAAACGGAATCCGTGGCGTCGCTGCACTAATGTGTTTTGCCTTTGACTTCATGTCATTTAACAGTCATGCAACAGTGAGTAAATCCACGGGACGTCTGTAGGGTTTCAGCGTGCAGAACTTCTCTTTTCTGTTGTTTAGACCTGGATTTGAGTTTTTGTTTGACTGTGATGCTTATCTGCTAAAATGTGTTTATGTATAAAATTTTAATAATCATTATAATTAATATTTAATATTAATGTTTATGAATAATTATAATATCATATTGTTTATCTATATATATATATATATATATATATATATATATATATATATATATATATTATATATATATAATTGATATAAATAAAATGTGGATGTAATTTATGTATATAATGTATATAGTATGCTTGTGTATTTAAAAAATATATACATTTATGTGTATTTATAAAATACATAAATTTAAGTATAAAAGTATAAGTATAAAATAATTATAAAAACTACATTTAATTATGTAAATGTATTTAAAAATTTAATTTTAAATATTTTGTTAAATTAATTATATATTTATTTAAATTTTTTATTAGTTATTTAATTAATAATTATGTGCATTTAGCATTGTTTTTAATTTTTTAATTTTTTTTTTTTTTATCAGACTAGTAGAGAACCACTTATCTGGGCTATTATCGTTAACTAAAACCCATAAAAAGAATAATTTCATTACTTAAAATAAAATAAACATTAACAGAAAAAAACCTTACACTTATTTTATTCCAGCTAGTTGCCAAAGCAACATTTCTCATTTTCATTTAGTTTAATGTGATGTACTAAAATAACTAAAACTGATATAAAATCGAATACAAACTATAAAAATGGTGAAAATGCTTAATTTTAATTTTAATTAACTAAAATTAACATGTAAACAGAAAATGAAAAAGAAATATATAAAAAATTTAAATTAAAATATTACTTTAAAAATATAAATATAAAAATGATATATAAAAACAATAAAACAAACACTATAATGATACTAAAATAACACTGCCACTGAAGAATAAGTACAGTAGTAATGTAAACAATGCTATAGTATATAAATTATAAACACTGTACAACAGTGTTTATGATGCTGCAACACAGGAGGATCTCAGAGGGAATTATGGGTCTCATGAGAAAGACAGGTGTGTTGCATGTAATCCAGACTGCAGGAAAGCTGAGTGTGTGTGTAACGTGTGGATTGCATGTGTGTTCATGACAGAGAGAGAGAGGCAGTAACCCTGATCAAACGTGCTGCATGTGACGTCATCCAGCATCCATTCTGCCGTATCCTTGGAGAAATTGTTCCATGGCGACTGGTTGCTATAGAAATGCTCGTTTCCTTCCAAGATCCAGCTGAATAACGGAGTGTGTGGCATGTCTCTGATGACCGACTCTATGGAGAAGCTTTTGTTCCTGTGTGGAGCGAGCGGAGAGCCGGTAACATCAGTGTGTGTGTGTGTGTGTGTGTGTGTGTGTGTGTGTGTGTGTATGTGTGTGTGTGTTTGGGAATGCAGTGGATCACATCTTTGCTGGTTTGCTGAAGCGTCGATCACTTTCTGTCGCTCTGATGATGAGATGTGTGTGTATTCCAGCCTTAAAGACAGACTGATGGATGAGGCTCCTGTTCAAAGTGCTTGTTTAATTACTGCCTGTTTGCTGTTATAAAACCTGTGGATCTCTCTCTGTGTGTGAGTGTGTGTGTGTGTGTGTGTATGTGTGTGAGTGTTATTTTCTGCTCTGGTTTATTTCATTCTAGTCTGCTGCTGTTTTCTACTAGTCTATTTTCTGTTCTTCTGCACTGAGGTTCTTCTAGTCTGTTCTATTTTATCTAGATCTATGTTCTACTCTATTCTGGTCAAGTCATTTGGTCTATTATTTTCTAGACGGACTGACGGATGAGGCTCCTGTTCAAAGTGCTTCTGTTTAATTACCATCTGTTTGCTGTTATAAAACCTGTGGATCTTTCTCTCTCTCTGTGTGTGTGTGTGTGTGTGTGTGTGTGTGCTGGTTTATGCTACATTGTGGAGACCAAATGTCCCCACAAGGATAGTAAAACCTGAAATTTTTGACATTGTGGAGACTGGCCTGCGGTCCCCACGAGGGAAAAATATATAAAAAATAGTAAATGATGTTTATCTGAAAGTGTAACAATGCAATGGGTCAGGGTTGGGTTAGGGGATAAAAAATATTGTTTGGTCAGTATAAAAACAATAGAAGTCTATGGAAAGTCCTCACAATTCACAGAAACAAACGTGTGTGTGTGTGTGTGTGTGTGTGTCTCTGCTCAGAGAGTTGGTTTGCATGCAAATAGAGAAGTCGAGATTCAGTCTGACACTGTACTAGAGTAGAATAGTCTGTTTTGATTTGATGTGTAGTCTGATTTCAACAATTTAGTCTAGTCTGCTTTGATTGGTTTTATTCTGTTCTGTTCCATTCCATTTTTTCCCTAGTTTATTATTTTCTATTCTGTTTGATTCTACTGTACTCCTATTCTATTTGCACTGAAGTCCTTCTGTTCTGTTATGTTTTTAGTCGTCTTGGTTGATCTGCTCTGTTGTTTTTTATTCCGTTCTACTGTACTCCTGTCCATCTAATCTAGGTTGTTATTTTCTGTTTTACTGCACTGAAGATATATTATATTATATTATATTATATTATATTATATTATATTATATAGAAAATAAAAATATTTTCTATTCTTTTCTGTTCTACTCTACTGTACTCTAGTCTAGACTTTTATTTTCTGTTACACCACTGAAGTCTTTCTATTATTATATTATATTATTTTAATCTAGGCTAATATGGTCTATTATTTTCTATTCTATTCTGTTTTACTCTACTGTACTCCTATCTGTCTAGTCTTAATTTCTGTTCTACTGCACTGAAACATTTTCTATTCTAATCTGTTATATCATTTTGTATTTTTTCTATCATTTCATATTGTGTTCTATTCTATTCAACTGTACACATCTGTTCTCTCCATATATTCTAGACGGTTGTTTTCCTCTATTGTATTGTATTGTATTCTATTCTATTCTATTCTATTCTATTCTATTCTATTCTATTCTATTCTATTCAGCTTGGGTTTATTTTATTCTGTTCTTCTTCTATTTTCTCTGTCTAGGCTAGATCGGCATGTTCTGTTCTACAGCACTGAAGTTCTGCATTTTATTCAATTCTATTCAATTCTATTATATTCCATTCCAGTGTTCTATTATACTCCACTGTTCTCATCTCACAATCAATTCTAGGCTGTTATTTTCTGTTGCACTGCTGTCCTTCTATTCTATTCTATTCTATTCTATTCTATTCTATTCTATTCTATTCTATTCTAATCTATTCTATTCTAATCTATTCTATTCTATTCAACTCGGGTTTATTTTATTCTGCTCTACTACTATTTTCTCCATCCAGGCTAGATTGGCATGCTCTGTTCTACTACACTGAAGTTCTGTATTCTATTCTATTCTATTCTATTCCAGTGTTCCATTATACTCCACTGTACTCCTCTATTCTCACTTTCTATTGTAGATTGTTATTTTCTACTGCACTGCGGTCCTTCTATTCTATTCTATTCTATTCTATTCTATTCAGCTCAGGTTTATTTTATTCCACTCTGCTACTATTTTCTTAATCTAGGCTAGACTGGCATTTTCTGTTCTACTGCACTGAAATTCTGCGTTCTATTCTATTCTATAGTGAGTGGCTGAGCTGTGGTCGATGTCATTGTTTTATTCAGGCAACAGGTCTTCAGCTGTAGTTTTAGTAAACGAGATGACTGTAAAATGGCAAAGCTCCTGCTGTTCGACACTCATTGAATTTGCGCTGTTCTCCTGGGCTCGAGCTCTTCAGGGAGTGAATCTCAGCTCAGTGTTCAGTAGGGCAGTAGGCGACGCTCTGTGTGTGTGTGTGTGTGTGTGTGTGTGTGTGTGTGTGTGTGTGTGAGAATGCCAGCAGACTGTAATGCTGTTATTTCCTCCAGCTCATGTAGGGAATTATCAGTGTGCATGTCGAGAGCTCTCGGGGATGGCGCTTGCATGCTTTTTATTTCAATGCATATCTTTTGTTATTTTGCACCTGTTCCACTGACAGTGCCATGATGCTCTGACTAATGCGTTTAGCCTTGTGAGTAACCTCATGCATGCTCAGGAGGGTTCAAACACGCCAGGTGCATGTGTCGCCGCGCGTCCCCTGCGGTTACTAAAGACACAGAAACACATGTGACCTTACATACACACTCTCTGTATCCTGCTGTACAGTCTGATGAGACATGAAGGTCTTGAAATGCAGCATTGCTCTTGAGGGATTCTCACTTAGAGGCCAAGATTTTGCTGAAAAAAAATCAACATCCTGTTACTAGTGCTCAGCATTAGAGGTTTCACATCACTAAGTCTTGAAGCTGAGTGTTTAAGTGCAGCGTTTATGATTTCTCAAATCATATGTGAGGATGTGAATGTGATGTTGCTTTAGTAAGTGATCAGATGCACCTGCTGAACCAGAAAACAGCTTAAAAAAATCCTACAGATGCACACTGAAGGAGATACCAACAACACCTTAGAAACACTCAGAACACCTTAGCAACAACCTAGAGTTTAAATAGGGCAAATCACTAAAAATTCTAGTTAATTTGCATGTAAATGTCTTTTTGTGTATGACTTTGTATGAATTTGTAGTGTATGACTTTTTTTCTACCAATATTGCATAATACTAACTACAAATTAATTAAACCATGTAATTTTGTGCGATGGCCCAAGAAAAACATCAAATTATCACAGTAAGTACATTTAAAACAGGGTTATTATAGTTATCTAAAACCATATAACATTTTTGTTACTTGAAATGAAATAAAATAAATTTGAACTGAAATTAAATAAAATATTTCAGCTAGTATCCAAAGCAAAATATGTGTAACTTGGTGTACTAAAATAACTAAAACTGAATTAAAAATATGAATAAAAGCTATATAGACATTTCTTTTTAAAAAACTAATACAAAATGACAAAACCGCACAACAAAAATTACTAAAATTAAAATGAAACCTAAAATTTAAGAACTATACTAGTATCTCACTGAAATATCACAGATTTAAAGAATATTTTATAGAGTTGTGTATATACAAAAATTATTCTTTTTTTTTAATTGAGCTGAATTTCATAAAATATTTGTATTTATTATAATTTGTTATAATTATATTTATTATTACATTGTTGAATCTGCCATGTGAAGCTGATATGGCAATACATTTAAATACAACCAACCAACTAAAACTGGATTGTATTTACATTACATTTACAGGCTTTTATCCAAAGCAACTTGGAAAAGAAGAACTAAAGCAATTCATCACAGAGAATTCGTTAACAATATTCATAATATACCATGCCAGGTTTATTAGACAACTAGATTAGGAAGCAAACCAGAGAAGAGGAGAAATGCAGAAAAGGAAAACTGTGTTTTTGTTGTTTGAAATGAAACTGTTTGAAATGAAACTCTTTTTTTAAGCTGTTTTGTCTTCTCCTCTCAGGTAAATGTTGAGGACAGCAGCGACATGTTACCTAAATCCAGACGAGCTCTCACCATTCAAGAGATCGCAGCGCTGGCGAGATCTTCACTTCACGGTAAAGATCGCAGCTTTCTCACTAACTTCTGTTGATCCTACACCCAAACCCTACTGCTTGCATATTTATTTAAATATGTGCATATTTATTTACAGGAATATTTGCAATTAAAAATATTTGTCTTTGTAATCTGTCATCATTTGCACAGCCTATAAAACAAATGCAAAAACAAAATGAATTTTGAATTTTCAGAGCTGTTAATAAAACAGATTACTGGAGTGTATTTCAGTTTTTCTACTTCAAAATTTCATGTTTAATTCATTGTGTTTCTTGCCATTTCTTTACCAGCAGTTTCTGAGTGAAAGTTGTTTCTACATCAAATTTAGATGCAGACCTCAAGGGATACTGATTAATGTTAACCAATAGTCAAATATCTGTTTAGTTTATTTTAGGCTGCTTTTGTAGGTGATGCATCTTTTTATAACCTTGTCAATAGTTAAATTGCATTAATTTCATGCAGATTAATGTTAATGTTAACTGAAAGTCCAATAATTGTTTAAGTTATTTTAGGCTGCTGATGTAACTTTTTATTACCTTGTCAATATTTAGGACAGTCATTTAATGCTGATGTAATGTTAACTAATAGTTAAATATCTGTTTAGTTTATTTTAGACTGCTGTTGTAGGTGATGCATCTTTTTTAAAAACTTGTCAATATTTAACAGTAATT
This sequence comes from Spinibarbus caldwelli, assembly GCA_039654775.1. Classification (NCBI taxonomy): domain Eukaryota; kingdom Metazoa; phylum Chordata; class Actinopteri; order Cypriniformes; family Cyprinidae; genus Spinibarbus; species Spinibarbus caldwelli. The sequence goes on along the minus strand of CM077253.1, from coordinate 1,462,743 downwards.
TAATGCTGGTTACCTTTTCATGTTAACCAATAATCAGATATCTAGTTTATTTTAGGCTGATGCTGTAGGAGATACACCTTTTTTTTTTAAACCTTGTGAATAGTACAAACAGTATTTTAATGCTGATTAATGTTAATATTAGCCAATAGTTAAATATCTATTTAGTTTATTTTAAGCTGCTGTTGTAGGTGATGCACCATTTTATAACCTTGTCAATACTTAAAATGCAGTAACGTAATGCTGATTGTAAATGTCAATCAATAGTCAAATATCTGTTTAGTCATTTTAGGCTGCCGTTGTAGGTAATGCATCTTTTTAAATCCTTCTCTACATTATTGAAGTTACAGAAACTTAAGTTTTGTCCTGTTAATAACAAGTTCAATGCCTTTTTTTCATATAACATATATTAAAAAAATTAATAGATATCACCATGCTTTTCTAGTTGGTTGGTAGGTGATGCACCTTTTTATAACCTTGTCGGTACTTAAAAGCATTAATTTCATGCAAGTTAATGTATTTAGTTTAATTTAAGTTCCTGTTGTAGGTGATGCACCTTTTTTTTTTTTTTTTTAAAAAACTTTCTCAATAGTTAACGCAGTAATTTAATGCTGATTAAAGGTAATGTAAAAAAAAAGTTACAGGAATAATGGCAAATAACAATAGATTTGAAAATGAAGCGTCTCCATTGATATGCTGTATTGTTCTCAGGTCATTTGGTCTCCATAAAGATCACAAAACCTGACCCACACACACACTTTGAATACAAGAGCTCACAGCTCACTAGATCTTTCACAGTAAACACACACGCATGCTTTCATTGCACGTGATGAGTTCTTTGTGTTGTACTGATTGACAGCATGACAGTGACCTGGATTATTCCTCATGTATTATGCAAGCATTCAGTTCACTGACCCCTGTGTTTGTGTTTTTGTTTGTTTGTGTTTGTTTGTGTTGTGTGTGTGTGTGTGTGTGTGTGTGTGTGTTCAGGTATCTCGCAGGTGGTCAAAGATCATGTGACGAAGCCCACAGCGATGGCTCAGGGTCGCGTGGCTCATCTGATCGAATGGAAGGGCTGGTGTAAACCCACTGATACGCCCAGCGCCCTTGAGTCACACTTAACGTCATACTCGCATCTGTCTGAAGGCGAACAGGAGGCTCGATTCGCTGCAGGTCAGTGACCTCTGGAGATATAGTCCTTATTTAGTTGGTTCAAGTACAGTAGTCAACATTTGAAGTGGATCAAAACCTTTCATGAAAGTTGTCCTAAAAAACAATACCCGTTCTTGTCTTAGGACAACTTTGAAGAACTTTATTTGAAACACTTCAAATGTTGACTACTATAGTTTAGGCATGCGATGGTATCATAAATTTTTATCATGGAATACAGTATTGAATTAAGTTATAGAAACCTAAATTTTGTCCTCTTTATAAAAAGTTTCATAATTTTTTTTTTTTTTTGCTTTTTTTTCATATAACAAATAACTTTATATGTTTTGTGTGTTGTTTTATTGCATTTAATTGTAAGGCAAGACATTACAGGTGAATAGGGTAAACGTAACAGATTTCACCATACTTCCCCTGTTGATTGATTACTTTAAGGAATAGCAAACTTTCTTTGTTTTACAAATTTTCTGAAATTTTATGTTTAAATACACAAATAAGGCATTATCTGATTAAATATGTATTAATTTGCGTACATTTCCAGAGGATAAATCTGAACATTGGATAATGTCAGGTTCAAAATTCTTGTTTTATTTTGTTGGCATATTAGAATTAAAGGTTTTTATAGAAGGGATTTTGGATTTCTCTTTTTTTCACTGAATAAATCAAAAAATACTGTCAACAGACAGAAAAAACACGGAGTAAAATGTTCTATAAATGAATGTGAATGATATGAACAAACTTCTCAGTAAAACCTTGCGAATATAGTTAGGAATAAAACTCTAAGTTTTGGTGTATGTTAAGTGCTGTTGAAGTGGAGAAATAAACTCATTTGAGAAAACAGCCTTTAAATATATACGTATATTGTAACTGAAATCTACAAATGCAAATATATAAAGTGCAAAAATAAAACCATACAAAGATATATGAACAAATCCCTCAGTAAAAACCTTTAGAATATAGTTAGGAATAAAACTCTAAGTTTTGGTGTATGTAAGTGCTGCTGAAGAGGAGAAAAAACTTGGGTTGTAACTGAAATCTACAGGACGCAAATAGATGGTGTATAAAATAAACACTTAAATGTGTATTAGTGATGTTTTCTTTCTACTAGTCAGAAACAGCATGTTATGAAAAGCCAAACAGCCAAAATCTCAAATTAACCAGTGGATGAAGAAAGAAGAAGAAAAAAAAAAAAAATAGTGTAGTGTCTTGCCTTTTCAAAGTAAACAGATGTTTTAAACAGATTAAACCGCAAAATCACAACTATAAACAACAAAGAATCAGAGCATTTACAGATATCTTATTTGCCATGTTTTAGTCCAGATTAAAATGTAAAAACGTTCATGTGTTAATATATGTTTGAAAATATAAAGTATTTAAGTATTTGATGTACTTTATGTACATATTGAATACAAAAATCTGAACGCCTATTTGAGAACATGTAAATACTTCCGTTCTTCTCAGTGCGTCCCAGTTTGTGTACTTGCACACTATTCCACACTTTTTTTTTTTTTTTTTTTTTTTTTTGTAGAAGTAGTGTGAACACTGAAAAATCCAAAAAAGAAAGTGCACTTATCATACAGGATACACTTAATTACCTGAAAAACAAAGTTTGGGGACACAAATATATATATATATATATAAATAAATAAATAAATATATATATATATATATATATATATATATATATATATATATATATATATATATATATATATATATATATATATAATTATATATATATATATATATATTATTATATATATATATATATATATATTATTATTATTATATTATTATTATTATTATTATTATTAGTATTTTTTTTTGCACTTATTGAGATTTATTTTGATTTATTTTATTTCATTAATTTTATTTTTTTTGCAGTAATGACCAGCAAGTCGAGCTCATGAATTATTCCCATCGCTACTTTTTTTTTTCCGCAGGGTTTTTTTTTTTTATATCGTATATTTTTTGTTTCATTTGCAGTTTTGCACATATTGACATTTTAATTGTTGTTTTGCTTTATTTTATTGTATTTTATTTATTTTTCATTTTATTTTGCATATATTAAAAATTGAATGCTTTTCAAACAGTAAAGAATAGCACTATGGGTTCGATTCCCAGGAATGCATGAACGGATCAAATACATTTCTTAAAGGTGCTTTGGATAAAAACGTCTTCCAACTGCATAAATGATAATGATGAGAGAAAAATATGAGAAAATAAATAATCCAGTTGCACTGACCTCACTAACAAACCACACGACCCAGTTTGACTGATGGAGAAATAACTCTTGAGGGCCGGTTCCTTTAATGAAGTAATCAGACTAATGATGGAGCTCATGAGTTATCGGTTTAAGTTCGATTCCATTTCCTTAACAAATTTTAAACGATTCCCATCCATACCTCTGACCTTTCCCAACATGAGGTAGAGGGGAGACAGAAACCCGTCTGTCCTCTGAAGGTTATTTTCTGTTGTTCTTGGTGTGACGAAGCGTTTTTCCTGCAACGACATGACGATTTATGGGGCGAACCTGAGAGGAATTCATTCACAGCTCTCTCTTTTGCTCTCTCTCTCTCTCTGTCAGTGTTGCAGGATTGTCCTCTTTTCATACAGTGACTAAGTATTCATGTCATTTTGTTTGTGTGTGTGTGTGAGGATTGTACAGCTGAGGTTTGTGAATGTCCTTGTGAATATATATGTATGTGTGTGTGTGTGTGTGTGTGTGTGTGTGTGTGTGTGTGTGTGCGCATGTGTGCATTTACTGTCCTCCCTGCAGAAACACACTTTGTGACTCGGTGGATAAAATCGAACTCTAGGAAATTTGCCAAAACTCACTGTGTGTGAGTGTGTTTTCTGACCAAGCCCTCAGCGAAGGGTAAAAGATGAATGGAAGGATGAATCTATGAATTAATGCAAGCAGAGATGCTGAAAGAGAGAGAGACTCAAACTATATTCAGAACATTCATCTGTTTATTTGAGAAGCCTGACATGTCAACTTCTGACTCAGCCAATGATGGAGTTTGGAGGCGGAACTATCTGTTTGATTGACCAATGACAGATGGGGGAAGGGTTATAATGCTCTGGTTATTTTTGCGTTTTTGCAACCAAATTGTTTATTCTTTTTTTGTTAAATTCGTTAATTGCTAATTTCCATACTGGTTCATGCTGGTTTAAAGCTGGTCAGGTCTTTCAGAAGCAGCTGGTTGAGCAAAAAAGTTCTGCTTAATTGCTCTCTTTTTATTATTATTATTATTTTTTTTTTTGTATTTGTATTTTACTTTGTTTTGCACCTATTGAGATTAATTATTTTGATTTTATTTTATTATAATTTTATTATATTATAATTTATTTTATTATAATTTTGTTTTGCACCTACTGAGATTTTAATTATTCTGCTTTATTGTATTGTATTTTATTTTATTTCGTACCTATTGAGATTTTGCTTTATTTAATTGTAATTTATTTTATTATTATTATTAATTTTTTTTTTGGCACTTATAGAGATTTTAATTGTTTTGCTTTGTTTTATTGTCTTTTATTTTAATTTTGCACCTATTGAGTTTTTTTTTTTTTTTTTTGCTGTTTTTATTTTATATATATATATATATATATATATATATATATATATTGCACCTATTTTATTTGTTTATATCTCAGCTTGCGCTGTTTTTAAGTTATTTTTGTGTACATATATTGCAATTTCTCACTGTACGCAGATATGCTGCAAGTGCGTCTGTGGGTAAATAAAAAAAAAAAAAAAAATCGTTTGTGTCCTGTCAATAAAGTGAGACAGAGAGATAGAGCTTTAATTTGCTAATTGGCTCTCTAACGCAATCACCACATACTCTATGTGAGCGTGTCTGAACAGAGCTCTGTGTGTGTGTGTGTGTGTGAGATATGAGCAGTGCTGAGGTCACTTCCTGTCTCATCGAGGACACTGCTGTGATGTCGTCTTCGTCGTCGTCGTCATCATCATCGCACATCAAGGCAATGTTCCGTTTCAAATGATCTGTCAATCAAACGTGGGTTCCATATATAGATCAGTGGTTCTATGTGGCAGCCAATAAGAACAGTCCATCCTGTATCCACGGCGACGCTGCTACATTTGATCAAATGACTGCAGTGTTTGATCTAGTTTAAATATGATGCAGATATAATGTGTGAAGTGTGTAAGGTCATTAATTGTGTGTTAATTTTTATCAGGAGTGGCAGAGCAGTTTGCCATTGCAGAGGCAAAGCTTCGTGCCTGGTCTTCAGTGGATGGTGATGAGTCTAATGACGATTCTTATGATGAAGATTTTCTACCTGCAAACGAGCCTGTTACACAGAGCACAGGTACACACACACACACACACACACACACACACACACACACACACACACACACACACACACACACACACACACACACACACACACACACACACACACACACACACACACACACACACACACACACACACACACACACACACACACAAAAATAAAACAGACTCTAAAACTTGGTTGGCTGAGCTGTGATCAAAGTTAATGTTCAAAAATACACACACTTATGCACCAAGTTGCTATTTATTTCAACATTATTAATGGATGTAGTGATTTTTATAATATAGCATCTAATCATTATTCATGTGTTGGGGTTCAAAATAAAGGCTGATTATGGTGATTTGACACTTGAAGTTCTGAAACAGTGATTTTGTGTGCTGATGCTCTTGTGTCATTTTACAGTGTGTATGCATTGTACTTTTTTAGCAGTAGTAATTTCTCACATTAAATGATTTATTTACATAGTTATTTGTGATTAATTATATTATAATAATATTATAATAAGATTTCATAATTATATTTCTAGAAATTATAGTATAAATTATTTATAATATAATATTATAATTATATATTATATGTACAATATTTTTATGATCATTCTATTATTATTATTATTATTATTATTTTATTTATATATATATATATATATATATATATATATATATATATATATATATATATATATATATATATATATAATTTTTTATTTATTTTTTTTATTTTAGTCATTTATTTATTTATTCATTTATTTGATCATTTTAGTTAGGCTTAAAATTAAATTAATTGTAATCTGTGAATATATAAATGCAGCAAAAAATATCAGTAAAATAATTAATGTTTTATATACAAATATAATTTCTTCTTCTTCTTCTTCTTCTTCTTCTTCTTCTTCTTCTTCTTCTTCTTCCTATAATTAAAGTTTATATATAAGCATGCAAAAATAAGACATTACACCATATTCTTGTCAGCACAGATATAATTGCAGTTTCTCCTGTATATTAGTTCTTTCTTCCATCCTTTTATCTATTTTCCGATTTTTCTCTCCATCAAACTGAACGCGGAATCGCAGCACAGACGTTACTGTCCTAGTGCCCTACTTTCATTCAGAAAACCTCTCTCTCTCTCTCTCTCTCTCTCTCTCTCTCTCTCTCTCTCTCTCTCTCTCTCTCTCTCTCTCTCTGTCGTTTTGCTCTCTGGTGTTATTTGATATCCCAGCATTCATTTCTCCTGCAAGTTTAATGTGTTGTGCTGCAGCAGAGCGTAAAGGGAATGAAGTTGCTCGTCTCTTGTACAGCTAGAGTTTGCAGGTTTACAGTGTGTTTTAATCAGACGCGTTACGATGCGCTTCCAGCGCCAATTGACCTGTGTGAGCCAAAATCATCATAATTTAAAGAACCAAAGACTTAAACTACTTCAGTCTGTGTGTACTGAATTTATTTAATACACGAGTTTCACAATTTGAGTTGAATTACTGAAATAAATGAACTTTTCCACGACATTCTAATTCATTGAGATGCACCTGTACATATGCACACACACACACACACACACACACACACACACACACACACACACACACACACACACACACACCGGCACCATTGATAAATCTGAGCAAAGGTGGCTGTGAAAATAAATCTGCATTGTTTATCCTTTTGATCTTTCATTCAAACAATTCACAAAATTCTAACCTATCACTGAAGTAAAACAATTGAAAGTGGGGAGAAAATCTCATGATAAAATAAATGTTTTTCTCCAATGCATGTTGGACACAATTATTGGCACCCCTGGAAATTCTTATATCTCTAAAGTATATTCCCATTCATATTTAATTTTTTTTAGGATACCAGGGAGACTAGGAGCATGAAATTGTCCATCTATGACTTCTGTTCCAAAGGATTATAAATATAAAGAAAACAAAGGCCAAATTTCCTTAATCATCCATCACAAGGAGTAAAACCAAACAATAAAGTTCTGATGTGCAGAACAAGATTGTTGAGCTTCACAAAATAGAAAGTTGCTGTAAGACAAAAGCTAAAGCATTGAAAATCCACATTTCCACCATGAGGGCAATAATTAAGAGGTTCCAATCTACTAAAGATGTTACAAATCTGCCGGGTAGAGGACGTGTGTCTATATATATTTATATTTATTTATTTATTTATTTATTTATTAAACCGCCCCTACATCACCACATGTTGTTCAGGAGGGTTACAAGAAAAATTCTCCTCGCTCATCCAAAAACAAACTCCAGCAAATTCAGTTATCAGACACGACTGGAACTTCAAATGGCACTGGCTTCTATGGTCAGATGAAACTGAAAGAAGAGCTTTTTGGCAGCAAACCCACCAGATGGGTTTAGTACAAACAGGGATAAAAAGTACCCCGTGTCCACAGTTAAATATACTGCTGGATCTTTAATGTTGTGGGCCTGTTTTTCTGCCGAAGGTCCTGGACATCTTGTTCAGATGCATGGCATCATGGATTCTATCAAATACCAACAGATAAAAAATCTAAACCTGACTGCCTCTGTTAGAAATCTTATAATGGGCCGTGGTTGGATCTTCCATCAGGACAACAATCCAAAACAAACATCAAAATCAAGATAAAAATGGGTCACTGAGCACAAAATGAATCTTTTACCATGGCTGTCCCAGTCCTCTGACCTGAACCCTGTAGAAAATGAGTGGGGTGAACTGAAGAGAACAAGTACTAACATGGATCTATGAATCTGAAGGATCTGGAGAGATTCTGCGTGAAGGAATGGTCTCTGATCTCTTATCAGGTGGTCTCCAAACTCTTCAGGCATTACAGGAGAAAACTCAGGGCTGATATCTTGGGAAAAGGACGTTGCAATAATTGGGTGACAATAATTTTCACAGCCACCTTTGCTCATATTTACCAAGGGTGCCAATATTAGTGGAGGGCACTGTATATTTATTTATTTTAAATTCTTACATGTACATTTTTATTGGCAACTATAACTATAAGACTTTTTAATGAGGTAAAAAAATAAATGCATCTTGATGAACTAAATGGAGTAACGCAAGACTGACGTCAGCATACATGGCACCCCCGTTGATTTACATTTGGGCTCCGCCCACTTATTTGCACTCAGATTCCGCCCTTTGATTTGCATTTCGGACTCCGCCCACTTATTTGCATTCAGGCTCTGCCATTGATATGCATTCAGACTCCACCCATTTATTTCCATTCAGACTCTAACCCTTTGATTTGCGTTTAGGACTCCGCCCACTTGTTTGCATTTTGGGTGCCAGTCACTCTCGTCTTTTCGAAAAGACACTGACTCTTTCATTCTCAGGCTCACGAAGAAAAAAATGCATCTTGACGAACTAAACGGAGGAACGCAAAACTGACATCGACCTCATTATCATGCATGTGTCACGCAAGTGCAAACGAGGTCCTGGACATCCAGTTGTTTAGCACGGTTTGTGGATTTGGGTGTTGTGTATTCCTGCTCCTTGTGTGATGTCAGGCCCCATTGCATTCTGGGTCTTGATCACATGACACCTGTTCCCTGGTCCCCAGTTGGAATGGCTTGCTGATTACGTCAAAAAATCAGTGTCGCTTATGATCTCTGATCTCTTATCAGGTGGTCTCCAAACTCTTCAGGCATTACAGGAGAAAACTCAGGGCTGATATCTTGGGAAAAGGATGTTGCAATAATTGGGTGCCAATAATTGTGGCCAATATGAGAAAGCATTTATTTCACAATGAGATTTCCCCCCCACTTTCAATTGTTTTACTTCAATGATAGGTTAGAATTTTGTGAATTTTTTGAATGAACGATCAAAAGGATAAACAATGCAGATTTATTTTCACAGCCACCTTTGCTCATATTTACCAAGGGTGCCAATATTAATGGAGGGCACTGTATATTTATTTATTTTAAATTCTTATATATACATTTTTATTGGCAACTATAACTATAAGACTTTTTAATGAGGTAAAAAAAAAAAAAAAAAAAAAAAGCCTATTTGCTAGATGGCTGAGGGAAAAATACACTCAGAATAGATTATCTGATTACCATCTTGCTTCCCAAGTAAATTTATCTTATTTTCCAGTAAAAATATGTAAACATATTTAATTGAAGTACTGATTTGTTTCAGTGCTGTGACTCTAACGCACCTGTGTTCTCTTCTCAGATCTGTCCTCGTACCCTCATTACCTGCGGGACCTCCTGCACTCTCAGGTGTGTCGGGCTCACCAGCGGGGGCGTGGCCTGTGCGAGGCGGAGAGTGGCGTGGGCGCTGACCTTTCACCTCCCGTGGGGTCGCCGGGGTCGCCGTCAGACACGCTCTGCTCCAGCATGTGCAGTCTGGACGAGAGACACCCGTTGCTGCGGGACTTCGGGCATCACATGGACACGCCCACCGCTGACCTCACCGCAAAGATCCTCGGCGCCCTTCAGGGAGGGGAGGAGCTACTGTTAGCCCGCCTACAAAGGGCGGGACACAGACGAGGCCACGCCCCTTGCTGCTTGGAAACGTTTTCTGAAACATTTGAAGACGAGGACATGCCTTGTAAGAACTGCGGAGGCGGAGTCTGTCTCCCGCCGGAATATTCCGTGCGCAGGAAAGTGTCGGACGTGGCTTCGTCCGGCATTGTTTCGCTCGACGAGGAAGACGTAGAAGAAGAGCGAGAAGAACAGTGAACGGTGCGTGTTTATTTCGGACTCCACCCATTTATTTGCATTCCGACTCCACCTGTTGATTTGCATTCGGTACTCCACCCACTTATTTGCATTCAGACTCCATCCTTTGACTTGCATTTCGGAATCCGGACTTATTTGCATTTTGGGCGCCATTTGCTCTCTTCTTTTCGAAAAGACACTGACTCTTTCATTCTCAGGCTCACGAAAAAAATCCATCTTGATGAACTAAATGGAGTAACGCAAGACTGACGTCGACATACATGGCACCCCCGTTGATTTGCATTCGGGCTCCGCCCACTTATTTACATTCAGACTCCACCCACTTATTTGCATTCAGGCTCCGCCCATTCATTTGCATTCAGACTCTAACCCTTTGATTTGCGTTTAGGACTCCGCCCACTTGTTTGCATTTTGGGCACCAGTCACTCTCGTCTTTTCGAAAAGACACTGACTCTTTCATTCTCAGGCTCACGAAGAAAAAAATGCATCTTGACGAACTAAACGGAGGAACGCAAGACTGACGTCAACCTCATTATCATGCATGTGTCGCGCAAGTGCAAACGAGGTCCTGGACGTCCAGTTGTTTAGCACGGTTTGTGGATTTGGCTGTTGTGTATTCCTGCTCCTTGTGTGACGTCAGGCCCCATTGCATTCTGGGTCTTGATCACGACGCCTGTTCCCTGGTCCCCAGTTGGCATGGCTTGCTGATTACGTCAAAAACTCAGCATCGCTTATGAAGCGATGCGCGAATGCCGAATGTTTATACATGACGTTTCAAAACATAGAATGCGTACGAATACCAACGATCAAGTTATGTTGTTTTTCTATTCTAAATTTAATTATATTATTGAATGGAATGTTTTTTTTCGCCTGTTTTAAAGCATTATCGTCCTCAGACGAACACGATGAATGTTTAGGAATCAATCCAGTGTTGGTAATCGTAAATGTGGGTCAGTTTGAAGGACTTTGGAAGAGTTGCTCTATTTTTGTACATGTGGTTTTTGCGGTGAATTTGGAGTAAGTGAGTAATGCTGTGGTTTGTTCACAAGATGCTTGTTTATTGCTTTCTCTCTCTCTTTCCGTCTCTGAATTATCACTGTGTGATATTGTCTACATCAGGAAAAAAAATAATACTAATGTGAAAACCAAACGAAGGGGCCTTTTTCTTTTTCTGTCTGGGTATAATTGTGTTCGTCCTGGTTTTGTTCTTTGCATTCGGTAAATGTCAAGCACTCTCGGTTTTTCTGTGAGGGCCACTTTTGTTCTCAGATGTTCCAGTGTTACCATGGAGATCCATGATTCACAGAGAAATTATGGGTTATAGTCAGTCAGACTGTTTTGACAATCTAATTAGCACACACACACACACACACACACACACACAATCATGCTATACACACACATATATACAGTATATCTAATGCACACACAACATATACACACAGTACATTAAACTCCAAAAACCACCATGAAAATGTCATAATATATTAAAGAAATATAAGTCTGAACTCTATAACTGGAACACCAACTAGTATTTAAGTATGATTTATTTACTGTTATAGTTAAGATTTTGAATTGAGCTTTATTTTTTATATTTTGTTTTCATTTTAATTATATTATATTTAATTATACATACATGCATGCATGCATGCATGAATGAATGAATGTCAATTAATTGTAATTAATGTAAAGAACTTCATTTCCATGAAAATCAGAAATAATTTCTTAGAAACTCATTTAAGTTGAAGTGCTAAAATTACTCAAACTTAAACTGAACTAAACATAAATTTATAGCTAAATAAATTATGAATTACAGTCAAATAGAAATATTTCAAAAATAAAATTGACAAAAGCACAACAAACTGACTACAATGTAAACTAAAATTAAAATCTAAACTGAAATGATTAAAATAAAGCTAATTAAAAAAAATATATAATATACTGTGATATACTCTGCATTGTTTCTCCTTTTTTTCTCCACTGAAGAAAGTCATTCAGGTATGGAACAGCAACAGATTTTCCATTTATTTGGGTGAATTCTTTTCATGAATGGTCACTCAGATCTGGGCTCAGATTGTATTTCAGTTGCTGTTAATAATGTTCAAATGCCAGACTGCACCATCTAAACCTCGTTACATCACTTCCCCCCACAGCCCAGCCACTTCCTGTCTCATCCAGTGTTTCCATAGCAACGGCGTACAGAGAGACACAGCTGCTCGTTTGCAGATGAGAGTATTACCAGCTAAAGATGTCATGCGTTTGATTTTTAAGACTGATATTTGTCTTGTTTTTACTGTCTTTAGTGGCCTGAATTATTGTAAATGATACTTCAGTGTCTAGCATATAATTATTTATTTTCCCAGTATAGAAGTATAGAAGTTATTAAACCCAAATGCAAAACACAATCATGGTAACACATGACACTAAAATAAAGCAATAAAGTAAATTTAAATTAAATTAAATAAATAAATATATATTCAATTCAATTCAAGTTTATTTGTATAGCGCTTTTCACAATACAAATCGTTGCAAAGCAGCTTTACAGGAAATTAAGTTTCTACAATATATTTATATATTGTAGAAACTTAGTATATTTAACTTATGGCGAAATTTGGTAGTTCTGTATATTGTCTGAGGGTAGGCTTCATCTGAGGTCCTCTGAGGGGCTGGCATCATCTCTTCTCAGGTAGGTATATATATATATATATATATATATATATATATATATATATATATATATATATATATATATATATATATATATATATATATATATATACCTGAGAAGAGATGATGCCAACCCCTCAGAGGACCTCAGATGATATTTATTTATTTATTTTTTTATTTTTTTAATTATTTTTTTTTTCCCCTGACCAAAACATATCTTAATTATATGCTAAATATATGTTGTAAACAGTCAAAACTCAATGAAATATATTATTGAGATTGAAAATAACTTTAGTTTCAACCTTCATATTTCAGGGGCACGAAAATACATTTCCAATCTAGCATCTTGACAAAGATTGAGATTAAAGCTTTAAAATATGTTAGAAGAATTGCATTCTGAATAGAAAAACAAATAAAGTTTTACTTCAAATATGATGTATCTGAATGTATTTTCAAAATATATAAACATGTATTATAAATATTAATAATAAATAAATAAATAATAAAATAAATAATTATTAAATAAAATATTAATAATAAATAAATAAAAATAAATATATTTGTTTCTGGTTGCTGATCAATGGCGTCTTTGACTCCATTTCTAACACAAATGTTGTACCGATTTTCAGTTTCATCCTCCATTCCTACACTTCTATAAATATATTTTCAAATCTATTTTTAAATATATTTCAAAAATTTTATTTTTTTTTCCTCAAAATTTGGCAACATTTCTACCAATATATTTTTAGATATTTTGAAATTATATTATGAAAAATATATTTAAAATGTCTACCCACATTTTTTTTTAAAACCATTTAAAAATATATTTAGCAAGAAAACAGAATCACAAAAGTCTAACCTTTCATTGAACTAAAACAATTGAAAATGGGGGGGAAATCTCATGATGAAATAAAGGTTTTTCTCAAATACACGTTGGACACAATTATTGACACACCTATAAATTGTTATGAGTAAAATATCTCTGAATTATATTCCCATTCATATTTACATTTTTGAGCACTCCAGGGTGATTATGAACATAAAATTATCCAGCCGTGGCTTCCTGTTTCACAGAAATATAAATATGAGGGGAAACAAAGGCCAGCTTCCTTTAATCATCCATCACAATGAGAAGAACCAAAGAATATATTTCTGATGTGCAGCAAAAGATAATTGAGCTTCACAAATTAGTGAAGTGGCTTTAAGAAAAGAGCTAGAGCAGTGAAAATTTCCATTTCCACCATCAGGGCAATAATTAGGAATTTCCAATCAACATAAAATGTTAGGAAACTGCCTGGAAGAGGACGTGTGTCTATATCGTTCTAATGCACGCTGAGGAGGAGAGTTTGAGTGGCTAAAGACTCTCCAAGGACCACAGCTGGAGAACTGCAGAAAATAGTTGAGTCTCGGGGTCAGAAAACCTTAAAAAAAAAATTGTCAAACAGCACCGACATCACCACATGTTGTTTGGGAGGGTTTCAAGAAAAATTCTCCTAGCTCATCCAAAAACAAACTCTAGCATATTCAGTTATCAGACACGACTGGAACTTCAAATGGGACTGGCTTCTATGGTCAGATGAAACTAAAAATGAGCTTTTTATAGCAGCAAACACTCAAGATGGGTTTGGTGAACACAGAGATAAAAAGTACCCCATGTGTACAATGAAATATACTGCTGTATTTTTGATGTTGTGGGCCTATATTTCTGCTGGAGGTCCTGGACATCTTGTTTAGACACATGGCATCATGGATTCAATCAAACACCAGCAGATAAAAAATCAATAAGTGACTGACTCTGTTAGAAATCTTATAATGGGCCATGTTTGGATCTTCCAACCATACAATAATCCAAACACAAACCTCAAAAACAACACAAAAATGGGTCACTGAGCACAAAAGCAAGCCTCTGCTGGCCATTCCAGTCCTCTGACCTGAACCCTGTAGAAAATGAGTGGGTGAACTGAAGAGAAGAAGCACCAACATGGAGCTGGGAATCTAAAGGGTCTGGAGTGATTCTGGATGAAGGAATGGTCTCTGATCTCTTGTCAGGTGTTCTCTAACTTCATCAGGCATTATAGGAGAACATTTAGAGCTGTTAAACTGGAAAATGGAGGTTTCAGAAAGTATTGAATAAAAGGGTGCCGTTAATTGTGGCCAACGTGTATTAGAGAAAAACATTTATTTCATAATGATATTTCCCCCCATTTTAAATTCTTATTATCCAATGAAAGGTTAGATTTTTGAAAATTTTTAAAATAAAAGATCAGAAGGATTAATGATACAGATTTATTTTCAGAGCCTTCTTTGATCGTGTTTACCAAGGGTATGAATAATTTTGAGCACAACTGTATATATATTGATTCTTATATAATAATGTTTAACATTATTATATTTCTTGCCCCTGAAATATACTTTGGTATATGAAGTTTGAAACTAAATATATTTCAACAATACAAATTTATATAGAAATATATAAGAATTTCAACAATATATATCTCAACAATAATTACAAACAATATTTATCATTGACTGTATTTATTTTTAAATTAGTTTTTATTAATTCGTTTATTTTTTATGTTTATTTATTTATGCATTTTGTTCTTGTTTAGGTTCTTAATAAAATCATTTAATGTTAACTAAAAAATTTGAAAGTAAAGTTACAAATAATCACCATTGACTTTTGAAGCCATGGAGACACAAACCTGCAACATTTTAAATAAATACGTAAATAAATTAATTTTCCTTAAGAGCAAATAGACAAAATAATAAAATAATTATAATAATAAAATAATCATTAAAAGAATTGTAAGTTGCATAATAAGGCACTTATTTACTATATTTTATAGTATATTTTATACTATATTTTTTTGTCCTGTTTTCTCAGCCTTTCACTTTCAATCTCTGTCATCTCACTCTTTCTCCTGGTGTTTGTCTTTTATCCTGATTCTTTTTCTCTCTCTCTTTGTGAAGATAAGCTCTTTTTAAAGTTACACGCTATAAAAAGCACCTTAAGTTGTCTGTCGCTCTGCGCTCTGATTGGTTGGACGCTGCCCGTTGTGATGCACGTTTAACCATCCAATCGCGTCGCTGGACTGAGACAGAGTGAAGGCCCCCTTCTGTGGACACTTCCCTGGGGCCAGAGACGACATTGAGTGTGTGTGTGTGTGTGTGTTAAACATGCCTTTGTCTCTTAATTAGATCCGTTCTCTCATTCAGCGCTTAATTAGACACTCTTCAGTCCCTCGATAGTGAACATACTCTACTGCACACTGCACAGTCTAACTTTACACCTTTCATTTCTACACTTTTCTTTTTTTTCTTATGGTTTTTTGACAGCTTGACTAGTTATTTTAATATGAGAGTGTTTGTTTTTGCATCTTGTTTGGGTTCTAAATAAAGCAAGTTATTGTTATTTATTAAGTTGCTGTCTGGATATCTTGCTTGAAAATAAAATTACAAATCATCAGGAGGCCCATACCTGCATGCATGCATAAACAAACAAACAAAGTGTAATAACAGGAAAAGAAGTGAATATGTGACCCTGGACCACAAAACCAGTCATAAGGGTAAATTTTCCGAAATTGAGATTTATACATCATCTGAAAGCTGAGGTCTTAATAAAATCAATTATTTATAAAGCTTGAAAATAAAGTTATAAATAATCTCCATTGACCACTGAAACCATAGAGGCACAAAACTGCAAATTTACAAACAAACAAATATTATATTAGTAAGATAGATAGACAGATTTAAATTCAAATTTGTCCTGAATTTATTTTCGTATTACTTTTTCCTTTATTTATTATTTTCTATATTTATTTTGTAACTTAATTTTTATTCTTCTTCACTTTATTCTTTCATTGATTTTAAGTGGAAATAATGTCACAAATCATCACCACTGAGCATTGAAACAGATATACATTAATTATGGTCCCTAATTATTGTTTGCAGTGTGATTAATATGTTTGTGTGTTTACATTTACGTGCAGGAATTACATGAGACTGAAGTCCCTGCAAAAGTACAAATCTAATTCAAACATAATGAGTTTACGTATTACATAATGGAGTTATATATTAAGTGGTGGTTTTATGACAATGTAGTCATTCACCTACATTTTTATTTATTTATATATTTATTTTTTCTTACTTGAAACTGACTGGGTTTTTGTAATTGATTGTAATTAATAGACACCTGTGCACACACAAGTTACAAAAGATTTATTTATTTATTTATTTATTAATCCATTCTTGAGAATGACTAGGTTTAGTAACTGATAAACAGATGTTTTTTTTTGTTTGTTTGTTGTATGTATTTTCAGTAGTTAATGTGAGTGTGATTGTGTGTGTGGCTCTGATAAGAGTGTTTCTGTTGGGTCTCCCGCTGGTTTGGAGAAGTTTTCCGTGTCTTATCTCTCTGACCGTTACTCCAGGAGTGGATTCCAGGAGCTCTGCCTTTTATGGAGCGGTCAGAGGCTCCAGATATCCCATAATGCAGTGCGGCGGCTCTCTATATAACAGCAGAGAGTGACACCGCTCTTGTCCTTCATCATGGCCTGTCGTTACAGCACTAGCTCCATCTGCTCTTCCAGCACTGCTCCACTACACAACCGCTTCAGAAACTCCATCAGCTCCATCAGCTCCATCACACAGGACCAGTCCAACGCCTTCAGCCATTACCATAGTGATACACTGGACCAGTCCTCCTGCTGCAAAGGTAAGCAGCAATCTACACTTAATGAGAATCTTTGAGGAGTTACCATAGGTCACTAAGGCCATCTAGAGTCTCTAATGGGTTACCAAGGTGATTGAGGGATTTATAGGTTACCATTGTGATTTAAAATCTTTTATAGGTTACCAAGGTAATCAAATGTTTTAGAAGTTACCACGGTGATTGAGTGTCTTTTATAGGTTACCATGGTGATTAAATTTTTTTGATGGGTTACCAAGGTAATCAAATGTTTTAGAAGTTACCATAGTGATTGAGTGTCTTTTATAGGTTACTATGGTGATTTAACATCTTTGATGGGTTACCAAGTTAATCAAGTGTTTTGTGGGTTGCTAAGGTGATCAGGAGTTTTTATGGGTTACCATGGTGATTTAAAATCTTTGATGGGTTACCAAGTTAATCAAGTGTTTTGTGGGTTGCTAAGGTGATCAGGAGTTTTTTATGGGTTACCATGGTGATTTAAAATCTTTGATGGGTTACCAAGTTAATCAAGTGTTTTGTGGGTTGCTAATGTGATCAGGAGTTTTTATGAGTTACCATGGTGATTTAAAATCATTTATATGTTTGTTACCAAGGTAATCAGATGTTTTGTGGGTTGCTAAGCTGATCATGAGTTTTTATGGGTTACCATGGTGATTTAGAATCTTTTATAGGTTACCAAGGTAATCAAATATTTTAGAAGTTACCATGGTGACTGAGTGTCTTTTATAGGTTACCGTGGTGATTTAGAATCTTTTATGGGTTACCATGGTAATTAAGTGTTTTGAATTTTTTACTAAATTGATTGAGAGTATTTTCTAGGTTACCATGGTGTGTTTTGAAGGTTACTAAGGTGATCAGGAGTTTTTTATGGGTTACTGTGGTGATTTAGAATCTTTGAAAGGTTACCAAGGTAATTAAGTGTTTTATAGGTTACCAAGGCGATCAGGAATCTTTTATGAGTTACCATGGTAATCAAGTGTTTTGTGGGTTACTATGGTGATCGAGAGTGTTTTACAGGTTACCATGGTAACTAATTATTTCTAAGGTTACTAAGGTGATTGAAAGACTTTTATAGGTTACCCTGGTGATTTAGAATCTTTGATGTGTTTCCACAGTAATCAAGTGTTTTCTAGGTTACCAAGGTATTCAAGAAGCTTTTATGGGTTTCCAAGGTGATTGAGGGTCTTTAAAAAGTTACCAAAGTAATCAAGTGTTATGTAGGTTACCCAGATGATGAAGCGTCCTTTGGAGGTTACCATGGAGACCATCAATACACCCAAGCAGGACAGCGGGTCGACTGGAGTCTCAGCGATGACATACAGGGTAAAGTTCACAAACATCCAAGATTTAATGCTCTGTATTTGAGGAGGGTAAAAAGTTAGTAAATATCAAACTGTTGGCAGAACTAAATCTTGTACATGTGACGCCGCTGATGATCATAAGTATTGTTTCCGCTGTTCCTCCTGATGCTGGAATGTGATTGAGAGCTCAGATCATTGATGAATTTGACCTGAAATGTTTGGTTCTTGCCAAGTTTGAGATGTGAAAGTCTAGAAACTCATTTGAGTTTTCTTCCAGTGTGTTTGGAGTGAAGTGAGTAATGAAACACACTGAGACTCATTAGTCATTAATCAGACTACAGTAACCACACAACTGATGCTTTACCTGAGCTACAGCTGCTGTGAGACTGCAGCCCACCTGATGGAAACACGGAGAGGAGATGAAATAAATGGGAAATAAAAGTGATATAGTGCACTGTAAAAAAAAAAAAAAAAAAAAAAAAATACAAAAATAATAGAAAACAGAAAAATGAAGTTTACTGACATTTCCTTTGACCATAAAACACAATGCAATGCAGTGAATGTGTCATTCAAAATATGGGCAAAACACATGGAAAAAAAAAAACAATACAGAAAAGTCCTTCATAACAACTCTTTCCCCGCCAGCGTTTTTATTTATTTAAGCTGCTAGTCACGCCAGCATTTTTTAACTGTTTCATAAAACTTTCAGGGCCTCCAGAGCATTTTGTTGTATTAATATCTAAACATGCAGTATATCTAGACCTTTTTTATTCTATCTTCATGCATTTTTTTTAATCAACACTTCAATGTTGGTAAGTTTCATAAAGAAGCAACAGTTTGAACAAAAGCTTTGTTTTATATGCTGTTTAATGTGTTATTTTACATACAGAGCCGCTTGTTTCTGCTTCTTCTTCGCCGTGTTTTGATCCGAGAGATTCAGTCTCTGTCAGACGATGCGTAATAGCGCCTCCTACTGTTTAACAGTCAAAACACAGAAAGACTGAAACGTCCATCAATGGTGGGGAAAAAAGTTAAAACTAACTATTTTTACGGACTTGTCTTGTAATGTGTGTTTTAACACTGGATTAACTAATCAGAATTCAGAGCCACGACTAGCTTTTTTTATATAAAGAACCTGTTGAATGAGCCGCAGCATATGCAGCTCGTGTTTATTTCTCATCTCCGTTTCAGCTCGCAACGGTTCTGGTTCTGGTTCCGGTGTGGGCGTGGTCAGAGCGATGGGCGACAGCTACTTCCTGTCTGCAGATGTGCGCGGGTTCGAGCCTCATGAAGTGGTGCTGCTGGCCTATAATCAGTGTGTGGTTATTCACGCAGAGAAGGTGTGTGTGAGCTCATGAGATATAATTAGCACAGCATACTAAATACTGACAGTGACTGCTATTTTTGGAACATGCAGTCTGTTCACTATGTAGTATGTATTGTATTCTATCATTTTATTACTTTTTTAAAATGAGTATTTAGTTTTTATTCATTTTTATGTCAGCTTTAGTTATTTTAGTACATCAAGTTGAAAATGAAAATGAGAAATTCAACTAGCTGAAATAAAATACAGTATATTATGTTTTTGTTTTTTAGTTAAGTATAATAACCCTGGTGTGATGTACAGTACATAATATATGAATTTTATGTTTACCTGATGGAATACCCAGTAGACATATGTATTTAATTTTTTTTTTTTTGAAAGAAATCAATACTTTTATTCATCAAGGATGCATTAAATTAATCAAAAGTGACTTGATCAAAAGTTCTTTTGAGCTTTCTATTCATCTGTGAATCCTGAAAAATAAAATGTATCACAGTTTCCACAAAAATATTGTGCAGCACAACTGTTTTCAACATTGATGATAATCAGAAATGTTTCTTGAGCAGCAAATCAGCATATTAGAATGATTTCTGAAGGATCATGTGACACTGAAGACTGGAGTAATGATGCTGAAAATTCAGCTTTGATCACAGAAATAAATTACAGTTTAACAGATATTCATATAGAAAACAGATATTTTTAACAATAATAATATTACACTATTTTTACTGTATTTTTGATCAAATAAACAGTCTTGGAGAGCAAGAACTGTTGTACTCTAGTGTATGATCAGTATATCATGTGCAGTTTTCCAGTGTTTCGTCACAAACACACTCGTTGGTCTTTGTCTCTGGTTTCAGACAGCTGCTGATGGGAGTGTTGCGGGCCGCTTTACCCATAAGTCTGTGCTGCCGGCAGACATGGACCCGTTATCAGTGAGCAGCTCGCTGACCGCAGAGAGGATGCTGATCATCAGCATCAGACGTCTGCCGCTCTCAAAATCACCTCTGACCTTTAACCTTTGACCTCCTGTGATCTCAACACTTGTCCCTTTTATCAATATTCTTCCATTTCTGATATTTCTTTCTTTATCTCATCTCACTGTATTTTCTGTTCTGTATATTTCCATACTGTATACACTTTAGCAATAAAGTTTAAGGAGTCTGAGTCTCAATAGAAGGGAATATGAATTCCATTGCAATAAATACACACTGCAAAAATGATTTTCTTGAACATGAATGACTGTTGATGAGCCACTGCAGCATGAAAAACTCATCACTTTTTTATCTAAAAAGTTAAGGTTTATTCAAGTAAAATTAATGCATTTGAAAACTTTTCAGAGTGATATTTAGTTTGTTCTATGAAAATGCAGGTTTTGATAAATTTGGACTGTTTTTGAGAAATCATGAATTATAAATTTAAAGGAATTCAGATTCCATTTGTTCCAGTGGAGTTAATGCTGGTAATTCTCAGATTACATGTTTATATAAATTTCATACAATTACATATTTAAATAAAATTTCTATCTATCTATCTATCTATCTATCTATCTATCTATCTATCTATCTATCTATCTATCTATCTCTCTTTATACACACACACACACACACACACACACACACACAGTGTATGAATGTATGTATGTATGTATGTATGTATGTATAGATAGATAGATAGTAGTTTTTTTGGTGTGGTTCATGAGCAAGGAGGTAAATACATAATAGATAATAATAAATACACACTGCCCAAAAAAAAGAAAGAAAACAAAAGTTTAAGTACAAATATCTAAAATTTCTTTAATCAAGATAAAATTACTTAAGATTCAAAATGACAATTTTTTTTTCAACTTTTATTTTTCTTATGTAAATGTATGTTTAAGAATGTTTTGCAATATAGAGTTACAAATGATTTAAGACTTTAATGACTTATATCATGAATTTTCTGAACAATTAATAAAAAAAAAATATCAATGTTTTTGCTTAAAACAAGAAAACAATATTTTCCAGTGTGGTCAGAAAAATATTGTTTACTCTTTGAACTAAGTTTGTCAATACTTACTCTCTTTTTTCGGAACGATATTTACTCTATTATTTAGTCAACTTAATTTTCTGTGCTGCACTGAAAAAAACTGATGTAAAACAATTTTGACTCAGAAATTGCTAGTAAATTTCTAGTAAAAAAATAATTAAAAAGAAACAATTGAATTAAATATGAAATTACAAAGTAGAAAACAAACAATTTTGAAAAGATTTTTAACGATGTAATTAGCAGAACTTTAAAGGTTACGAGACCATCTCATTGCAGATCTGTAAGGAGATGTTTCTAATGATGATCTTGAGATTTCTGCTCATTTATGACACACATAAGTTAGTGACAGATGGTGTTTCTGGTTTGTATTCCTCTGTGTGAATGAAGTGACTCTCAACTTATACTCACTCTGGGCTTTATAACCTACTTACCAGAGCGACAGCCAATCAGAGCAAAACAAACCGACCAATCAGAAACCAGCATTACAAAACTACTACAGAAAACAAACGCCAGAACATATGCGGTTTATGAAATGATGGAGCAGAAAATATTAGTTATATTAGTTTCAAAAAACGTTTGTAAAATATATTTAGCTTCTTCCCAGATCTCACACACTTTGCTACTGAATTTTGTTGATAATCATGAATATGTACATCTATTGATGAACCAACCATTGCAGCATGAAAGTGAGTTTATGCAAGTAGAATTAATTTATAATGTTTGAAAACTTGTCTTGTTTTGATGTTTTGTTAGAAATAATTATGCAGGTTTCATAAATTTGGACAGTTTTTGAGCAATCATGAGAATTAAATTCCATCATACTGTAATTCTCTGATTATTTGTTTTTATAAATTTTATACAATGATATATTCACATAAAAATTGGCATCGATATCGAAAAAAAAAATATATATAAATTTTGCATGTTTTTTTTTTTTTTTGGGTGTGATTCATGTGTATTTTTCAAAAATACAAAATTTCAAAATTTATATTTTTTTCCAGTTCTTGTTTAACTAATAAAAAAGGTCTAAATGCAGTACTAACATGGTAACATTAAAAACTTATTTTTCCACATTCAGTCATTAATGAGAAGCTGCTGAACAGACACAATATGGTTTCAGTAGAAAAATAATTATGACCGTTTCATAAAATTATGATTCTTCAGGTTCAGAATGTGAAAATAGCATACAGATTTTGAATGCATTACAATGTTTAAATCAAAACATTTTCTTTGAAAAAAAAAAAAAAATCTAAATCAAAATAAAAATATTTGCTAATTGGGTGAGAAAAATAATCTTGATTTCCATTTGAATTAGGTTTTTAAATGAAGTAAATTTGACCACATTGGCAGATTTTTTAAAATATATTTATTTATTTACATTTTTTCATTTTTCATAAAACAAGACTTACTATCTTATGTAATTTTGCTTCTCAAGAAAATGCAACTTGATTTAAGAATGTTTAGACATTTATACTGGAAAACAAGACAAAAATAATGAGAAAGAAGTTATACAGCTCATTTCCACAAAGTCATAGATAGTTTTAATTCTGATTAAAAACAAACAAAAATGTTATTGCACAAATACATTATCCTCCAATGACTGAAAACAACAACAATAATATCAAAAATAAAATCACGGTTGATCTACATTGTTGATCACATGTAAGATTGTTAATAAATATGATTCTCAGAACAACATATTCTAATACATGAAATGTACCACAACATATTTAATAAAGCAATCGCGATTTTGCTCTTTTGATCCGTTCATAGTGTATCTTATAGTATTAATAAAGTCACTGCAGAGATGATACTGGCACCATTTTTGGACACAAAACATTCTCTGAGATGCAATTAATACGTTCCCACAACATTCGGTCAACACTTTAAGACGAGAGAAAAAAACCCATCACATATTCCTAAAAAGAGATATTGTCTCAAGAAGTCAAAAATGACTTCCATTAAATGGAAGTACAAATAAAAGAACATACAAATGGCAAAAAGAAGAAAATATTTAAGTTAATATGATATTTTAAATATATTAAAATCTGTAAATCTACATGAATCAACAAAAATAAGCCTCTTTTCCACCGGCGAACAGATTAAAGCTTATTGTTCAAATCTGTCCGTTAAGAATCAGAATTAAATAAATTCATTTAAGTTCCAATTAAAACGATCAGATAATAAAATGAAACATTTATAAATCACAACAAACCTTTACAACAGGGAATAAAATACTCTCAGATTTCACTTTTTGTTCTGTTCGGCTGTTGTTCGTAGAAATGCATGAATACATTTGCAGATGAATCTCACAAAACCTGTCAAAAACACGACTGTGTCATATTTCACCATAAAATCAAAAGAGAGAAATAAGAACTTATATTAGCCTAAAGAAAATGCAACCAGGACCAAAAATTATAAGTATTTAAGTATTTAAATTAAGTATATATAGTTGCATTTGTTTTTTTTTTTAAGTACTTCTTTTCACATTTTTCATTATTCTCAACAATGATTTTCATTTAAAATCTCATTACAAAATAATAATAATAATAATAATAATAATAATGATACAAAGTACATCAAAAAGGTACAATACTATTATGATGTATAATTTGTTTTTTAAATCACCAACAAAGGGAAATAATAAATTATATTTTACCTAAAGAAAACATACTTTAAGGGCTTGTTATTTTTGATCTACTTTGTTTGTTACTTTGTCTACTTTGTTATTTTTCTCGAATTTCATTTAAATTATCATTACAAATAATAATAATAATAATAATAATAATAATAATAATAATAATAATAATAATAATAATAATAATAATTTAAATAATAATAAAAAAATACTACTTCGGTGTCTACATAGTTTTTTTTTTTTTTTTGCAATAAGAATTTAAATGAAAATCAGTCAAAGTAGAGAAGAAAATGCATCCCACTTTTAGGACCATTAAGACTTTTTGCATTAAAATTATATTGATGAACTTAAATTATTTATACACAATTGCTGTATGTTGTTTTTGTATTTTTCATTATTCTCAATGATGGTTTTAATTTATATTCTCAATACAAAAACAAAAACAACAAAAAAATGCTAGCCTACTACAAATACAAATGTGGTGTTTAAATACTAAAAATAAATAGTTTTTTTGGTAATGAGAATGTAAATGAAAATAATCACTGAGCATAACAAAAAACTACAAATATAAAAAATATACATATTATATACATAAAATATACACAAACAAGTAAAACCTCCAAACATTATTGTAATAAGAATTTAGAGGAAAAATGTGAAATCTGAAAAAAAATAAAATAAAATAAAATTCACGATGCAAAAAAAAAAATCTTAATGTTCAAATGCTCAAAATAACTGTTTTTAAATATGAGCTAGACGAGTTCTCAAAAGGTTTTGTGAAATTCATCGTCAGTCATCACAGACATTTTTAAAAACACAAAGTTCCTGCCAAAAACCCAACAACAGAGAGAAAGAAAGAGACAGAAAGAGAGATTTTACTGTCGGATGTGTGTTTTTCTGCAGCTTTACACCCAAGTGCTAAACCGATCCAAAAGAGCATCACGCTCTCCTCGATCAATGGAAAACAGTGGGAAGGACTGACCTTGGATTTCCCAAAATATAAAAATAAAAAATGAGTGGTTACTTCAAAGCAAACATGTTTAAATTCTCCAAAACCTCACCATTCGTTTGTTCATAATTTGACTTTTGTCAATTCAAATGTTGCTGCTGTGCTGAATGTTGACTGTGATTGATTTCACCTAACCGTCTTCAGTGCAAACATGCAAAAAAAAAACACGTGCCGAATCGTTCAAAAAGGCACGTTAGTGTCATTTCCAATAGAGAAAGCAATAAAAAGTGCACATCTTTACATAAGGGTCTGCGTGGGCAAGATTCACTTCTTCTGACATTGACCAGATAACATACGAGTGGTTTGGCTTCAAGTGGCGACTGAATCTCGTGTTGGAAAAAAAAAAAAGTCTGAAAGAGTTTAGAAAAACACACTGCGGTGAAAAGAAAATCACTCCCACCTCGTCTCATTCTCTCCATCACTCTGTTCTCTCTGCCACCTACTGCGTCCACCTACAGAATCGCTTTATATAGAGGGGAATCTGCTGCCCACCCGCGAGAAAAAACACAGACGGAGAGCTCTGAAAAATGGAATGAAAGTTAACGTCTGAAAGGTAAAGAATAGTGAGAGGAAAAAAGCAGAATTGTGAGAAATAAAGTCAGGATTGCAAGAAGTCATACTTGCAAAAAAGTAATAATTGCTGGGAAAAAAAATCAATTGTGAGAAAAGTCATAAAAAAAGATAACTGTGAGAAGAAAAGTCAATTGCAAAAAAAAAAAAAAAGTCAACTGTGAGAAAAAAAGTCAATTGCGAAAAGAAAAGTCTAAACTGCGGAAAAAAAAGTCAACTGTGTGAAAGTCATAATTGCTGGAAAAAAGTCAACTGCGAGAAGTCATAATTATGAGAAAAAGTCATAATTGTGAGAAGAAAAGTCTTGTGAAAAAAGTCATAATTGCGAGAAAAGTCATAATTGGGAGAAAAGTCATAATTCCTGGAAAAAAAAGTCTATTGGGAGAAAAAAATGTACTTCCAAAAAGTTATAATTGCAAGATGAAGTCATCATTGCGAAAAAGTTACAATTGCGAGAAGAAAAGTAATACTTGCGAAAAAGTCATAATTGTAAGAAAAAGTCATAACTGCGAATAAAAAAAATGAAAAGCGAGAAAAAAATCATAATTGTGAGAAAAAGTCAATTATGAGAAAAAAGGCAAATAAATCAGAATAGCAAGAAAAGTCACTTGCAAGAAGAAAACTTATAATTGCGAGGTCAATTGTAAGAAAAAGTCACCTGTGAGAAGAGAAGTCATAATTGTGAGAAAAAAATACTAGTAAAAAAAAAGTCAAAATAACGAGAAAGTCGATTACAAAAAGACTCATTACTGTGAGAAAAAAAAAATCATAATTGCGAGAATTATTCAGAATAGCGAGAAAAAAAGTCCACTGCGAGAAGAAAAGACAAAACAGCAAAAAAAAAAAAAAGTCATAAGTGCGAGAAAAAAGTCAGAACTGAAAAAAGTGAGAAACTCCCCAATATAAAAACCATGAGACACCAGATGAAGCGTTCAAACAGATCTTGTGCATCGCATTTCTTAAAATGTGAAAATAGTAGATAACGTCTCTTTCTGCAACAGACACACATATAAACGCACACATACACACACTCGAGGAGCCTCGACATGGAAAAAAGGACAGTCCCTGATTCTCCAGAATGGAAAGTGGATTAGTTTGGGAAGACCTGACAGTGAGCCGAAGTATTTTTGGTTGCGTGAAAGAGTCACTGCGACTTTTCGTCCGAGTCGGATGCGTTGGGCTGGTGTTCTCTGGGAATGCTGAGGCTGGTGTGACGATCCCAAAGTTTGTGGAGTTCAGTGGCTTCGCTTTCACTGCTGGTGCCGCTGGTGCCGCTGTCTCTGAAACTCGCCAGCGGCGGACGAACTTTCACACCCTTCACCGTCATCGAGCCCTCGATGGCTTTACGCAACTGCAGCACAGACGATTAACGATTAACAGACACATTAAACTGATCAGAAGTGACAGCAAAGACATTTATAAAGTTACAGTAAATTTCTATTTCAAATAAATGCTGTTCTTTTGAACTTTCTATTAATCAAAAAATCCCAAAAAATAAAATGTATGACAGTTTCCACAAAAATATTTGTCAGCACAACTGTTTTTAACATTGATAATAATCAGAAATGTATGGAAGCTTGTTTTCACCAAGGAATAAAATAAAATAAAATAAAAATAAAGGTAATTGTGAATTTTTCATCTCACAATTCTGACTTTTCTTCTTAAAAACTTGGGGGGAAAAAAAAACAAACTCAGAATTGCAAAAAATATGTCAGAAATATGAGTAAAAAATTCCAGAATTGTGAGATATAAAACTCACAATTGCAAGAAAAAATTGTGAGAAAATTCATAATTGCTTAAAAATAAGTCAGAATTGTACAAAAAAAGAACTGTGAGAAAAAGTCATAATTGTGAAAAAAGTCATAATTGCGAGAAAAAAGTAATTGTGAGAAAAAAGTCCAGAATTGAGATATAAAAATAAGAATTGCAATAAAAAAAATTCATAATTCTAGTCATAATTGTGAAAAAAAGTCATAACTGCTATAAAAAGTCAATAATTTCAAGAAAAAAGTCAATTGTGAGAAAAAAGTCATAACTGTGAGATACAAAAATCAGAATTGCAAGAAAAAAGTTGTGAAATTAAAAGTTGCAATTACATTTTTTTTTTTTTTTATTTCGTAGCAAAAATAAACTTCCATAAAAATGTTTCTTGAGCAGCAAATCAGCATATTAGAATGATTTCTGAAGGATCATGTGACACTGAAGACTGGATTGCAATAACTATGTAATAACCATATTTTGATCACATAAATGCAGCCTCTGTGAACTCTCACCTCTCTCAGTGAAACTACTCCTATAAGTCTCCCGATGCTGGTGACATAAGCGTGATCCAAACCCAAAAGAG
This sequence comes from Spinibarbus caldwelli, assembly GCA_039654775.1. Classification (NCBI taxonomy): domain Eukaryota; kingdom Metazoa; phylum Chordata; class Actinopteri; order Cypriniformes; family Cyprinidae; genus Spinibarbus; species Spinibarbus caldwelli. Next base: position 1,433,986 of record CM077253.1, on the reverse strand, counting down.
AGAAGATGGTGTGAGTCTGTCAGAGAGAGCCAAAGAGTCATCATGCAAACAAACAAAATAAGTATAATACATACATGTGACCAAGGATCACAAAACCAGTCATAAGGGTCAGTTTTTTGAAATTGAGATTTATACATCATCTGAAAGCTGAATAAATAAGCTTTCCATTAATGTATGGCTTGTTAGGATAGGACAATATTTGGCTAATAACTATTTGAAAATCTGGAATCTTAGGGTGCAAAAAAAAAAAAAAAAAAAAAAAAAAAAAAAATCGCCTTTAAAGTTGTCCAAATGAAGTTCTTAGCAATGCATATCACTAATCAAAAATTAAGTTTTGATATATTTGCGGTAGGAAATTTACAAAATATCTTCATGGAACATGATCTTAATATCCTAATGATTTTTGGCATAATCGAAAAATTTATCATTTTGACCCATACAATGTATTGTTGGCTATTGCTACAAATATACCTGTGCTACTTAAGACTGCTTTTGTGCTCCAGGGTCACAAATGGTAGTGCTTTCATGCACCAAAAACATTCACAGTGTTGTTTTTCATGACACTTTGTAACAGTGCAAGCAGAAAATGTATATATTTTAAGCCATATTTGGACCACACACACGCACATAAAATATATATGTGGATAGAGAGATAATGAGTGTGCATGCAAGTGTAGAGATGTGTAGGAAAAGGATGAGTGGACCGCATTAAACACATTCACAACTGCTGCAGGAGAGAATGAGTGCGTGTATGTGTGTGTGTGTACCACTGCAGAGGTCTTAATGAAGAATTCTGTGCTCTTGCCACAAGTGAGTTTGCAAATGGAGATGATAAATCCAGTGTCAGCATATATGTGTGTGTGATATGTGTGTGAGTGCAGAATTCTTTATTAAAAACGTCAACAGAGCTTATATTTGTATAGATCCTATAACCTTATACACACACTCACCTTGTGCAGTGAAGTGCGCTCCACCAGCTGGAAGGGGGCGGGGTCAATCTTGCAGTTGTTGAAGTTCACCTGCTCGTCAAGCTGTTGCTCCTCCCACTCCTCAATCTGCAGAGACGATTTATTGACTTTTACTTGTCATTCATGCATTTTCATTCATTAATGTCATCAATTTTATATTTCTTTGTCAATTACACTGTATTCTTTTTTTTACACTTAATTTATGTGACTTTGCACTATTTTAATTTTTCCCATTATAAACATTGTGTATATATATATATATATATATATAAACATATATATATACACACACACACTAAATTAATGTACACTTACAACGCTATACTTTATAGTCAAATAAACTTTTTTATTAATTTATGTTATATAGCTTTGCACTAATATAATAAATATTCACTATTAGTAAATACAGAAAATTTGCACTATTAATAAATATTAATTATTATGTAGATATAATAAATATTCACTATTAGTAAATATAGCAAATTGCAAAAAAAATAAACAAATAAATAAATAAGATATATATATATATATATATATATATATATATATATATATATATATATATATATATATATATATATATATATATATATATATATATACACACACACATAGAAATCAATACACTATTGACAAAAATACTTGAAATTATATTGTGCATTTTATATATATCTATTTCAGTTTTGTTATCTGAAGTACATCACATTAAGAGTAAAAGGCTTTGCACTATTTTCATTTTTCTCATTAATAACATCATAAATATAGCAAAAGTAGTAAACACTAGTTAACAGTTAACTAGCTATGAGGGTGTTTCTAATAGAACAACTGAGGAAATGATGGTTAATTTGACATTTCTCTCTTCTGACAGCTGTAATCAATCAGTGACTTTTTTTGCAATTCTTTTATATATCTCAAGTTTATATCTCATTTCTTCTCAGTACTGCAAGAAAAAAGTCAGAATTGTGAGATGTTAACTCACAATTCATTGAAGAAAAGTCAGAGTTGTGAAACAAAAACATTCATTATTCTGGGGCACATGCAAACAAAAGATCTTATTATAAAGCATATGTATTACTGCACTATGCATGTAAGATATCTTTGAATATGATTGAAAAGATAGTCCTATTCAAGTGTTTAAATGCTTAGTTCCCTTTCGAACATTCACTCACATTGTGTATGGGGTAAACTCCTGTTTTACTCTGTACTGAATCCTGATTTGTTCATGTTTGTGTAGCTGCACAAACCAATGGCGCTTTAGCCCACCAGAAAGGGCAGAGCCGACCTGCTATATAAGTCGGCTCGCAGCGCCATTCATCAGATCATTCTCCTTCAGCAACGAGGATCATCTCTTTGCTGACTCTGGAAGAAGCCAAGAAGCTCCAGCTCTGCTCGCCACCGAAGACGCCGAAGCAGCAAGGATTCCCCTGCGGCTATCTGGCACCCGAAGAGCAAGCAAGAGCATTTCCTAAGAGCAAATTTCTCAGCGCACGTTGTTTCAAATGTAGCGCCGCGAGTGTGGCTCATGCAAGGATCCCTTGCGTGAGACGGACGGGCACACTGATGGCTCATGCTCCCACTGCGAGAGTATGAGTCCTTCCCGTCTCCGCTCACGAATCGCCTTTTTCATGAAGGCTGTCCCCCTCGCTCAGCCCTCCCGTCTCCTTTCTCTCCAAAGAGAAAGAGAAAGAAACAGTGGGGCAGCGGGTCCTTCTTAGCGGGCTCGAGCGGTGTCACGTTGGCTCAGTGCCCCGCGTGCCCCGCCCTACCATCGTCCTCTCACCTCGCCGGTGTGTTTCACACAGGAAGACCAGCGCCCCTCTTCGGCTGCGAGCGGCCTGGTCTCATTTGGTGTGTCTGAAGAGGACGTCATCATCGAGGACGTTACCGCCATGTCATTGGCAGCGTCTGATGCAGAGGAATGGGGAGATTCCAGCAAGGAGCCCGAAGTCACTCCCCCCTCTCAAGCTCCGAGGCCGAAGCCGGACGTCGAGCTCATCCGCGTCCTGTCTAAGGTTGTAGAGGATCTGGGCCTCGAGGAGCCCGGAAGAGCCCGCCCACAGCCTGTTAGACAAGTGGTACCTTCCGGGAAGCCGTCAACAATCCTCTTGCCAACGCCCTGCCCCGTTCTTGCCTGCAGTTCATGACGAGCTCACCAAGACGTGGCGCGCCCCCTACTCGGCCTGAGTTAATCCCTCTACAGCAGCAGTTCTCACCACCGTTGACGGCACTGACGATAAGGGATACAGCAAGCTCCCCCCTCTGGAGGAAGTGGTTGCTGCTCATCTGTGTCCACCATCTGCCCTCGGATTGAAGGCCCATGCAGCACATCCCTCAAAGCCCTGCAGGAACCACCTCGGCGCTCGCCAACAGGGCTTATGCAGCGGCCGGCCAGGACGGGTCAGCGCTGCATACAATGGCGGTTCTCCAGGTGTTTCAAGCCAAGCTTTTCCGCAGCATGGACGAGTCTGGCCAAGAACACCAGGAGGCTTTCAAGGAGCTGCGCACAGCAACAGACCTGGCTCTGCGCGCTACTAAAGCAACAGCGCAGGCGATCGGCAAGACCATGGCCAGTTTGGTGGTGCTGGAGCGCCACCTATGGCTAAACCTCACTGAGATCAGGGAAGCTGAGAAAATGGCCTTCCTCGACTCACCGGTCTCACCGAAGGGTCTGTTCGGCCCCGCTGTAGACAGGTTTGCGGAGAGATTTTCAGAGGCTCAGAAGACGTCGCAGGCGCTGCGTCACTTCCTCCCCAAGCGTTCTGGACCCGCAGCTGTGGGCCACCAGAAGAATCCTGCCACTCAGCCTGCAAAGCCGGCGCAGCCTCAACCCCAACGCAAATCCGAGCCTGGGCTGCAACAGCGCTCCCGGTCGGCGAAGCGCTTCCCCTTTCCAAAGTGCCAAGGTCCCCACCCACGAGTTGTGCTGGACTCCAAGCCGCCTAAGCCGTCCTGATGCGCTAGCGAGGAAGAGGAGGGGCTCTGTTCTCACCTTGGCCGGAACGCCCCGAAAAATAGCTCACTTTTATTCTCCATCTCTTTGAGCACATCTGAGCAATGGAGTTTCATTCCCAGCGGGTCATGTCCTGCAGGTGCAGCGCGTACCCGAATGTTTTACCACTGTGATAGCAGACCCACATACAATAAAGAGCAAATTTCCTCTTCATACTCTCTCACACTCTCATGCTAATGCGAGCTCCCTGTCTTTTCTCGGCAAGCTCTCATTTGAAAAAATAAACCCTCTCGCCTCTCATTTCACAGCCTGGGCAGCCATTCTGGCAGTGTTAAGTGGGTTTTTAAAAACAATTCGACGTGGTTACTTGCTCCAGTTCGCTTGCAGGCCACCTCGCTTTAGAGGCATCATTCAAACTTCTGTTTCGGACAACGAAGCGCTCGTTCTCCGACAGGAGGTGCAGACGTTGCTTGCAAAGGGCGCTGTGGAAATAGTGCCCCCAGCGAACAGCGAGTCAGGCTTTTTCAGCCGCTACTTCCTCGTTTCAAAGAGAGATGGCGAGCTCAGACCCATTCTGGATCTCAGGCGTCTGAACCACTCGCTTATGCACCAGTCGTTCAAGATGTTGACTATCAAACAGATCCTTGCGCACATTTGCCCCGAGAACTTGTTTTTGACCGTGGATCTGAAAGATGCATACTTTCACATCCACATAGCCCCATCACAGATGCATTCGAGGGAGTGGCCTATAAGTATACAGCCCTTCCGTTTGGACTGTCTCTGGCCCCGCGCACTTTCAACAAAGTGTATAGACTTCTGAGACAGATGGGAATCCGCATCTTGTACTACCTCGACGATTGGCTGGTTTTAGCCAGGTCAGAACGGGAGTTGGCTGCTCACAGAGAGCTGTTACTCAGCCACTTAGAGCGCCTCGGGTTGATTATCAACCCGCACAAGAGTCAGTTGTTGCCCAGACAGCGAGCTGTCTTTCTGGGGACGATTTTAGACTCTGCCCAAATACAGGCATGGCTTACGCCGGAACGATCCCAGACGATTCAGTGATTGGCGGCTTCTCTCAAACCGGGGGCGACACGCTCCCCGGCCTTATGGCAGCCACCGCCTCTGTAATTCCTCTGGGCCTGCTTCACATGCGGCCCCTTCAGTTTTGGCTCAGAGCCCGTGTTCCACCCCATGCCTGGCGCCTGGGGCGGTTTCCTATCAGGGTATACCACTGCTTTATCAAGGCCGTGGGCCCCTGGACGACCTCTCGCCTGTTCCAAACAGGAATGAGGCTAGGCCTGACATCCAGAAGGAAGGTAGTCACAACGGACGTGTCCAACACGGGTTGGGGCGCCCTGTTGGAGGGAAATCCTGCATTTGGCTCCTGGTCAGCCCCAGAGCAACACCTGCATATCAACTGCCTAGAGATGTTGGTGGTTTTCTTAGCCCTGAAAACCTTCCTTCCAGCCTTGAAAGGGCACGAAATCTTGGTCCAGTCGGACAGCATGACGGAGGTGGCTTATATCAATCACCAAGGCGGTCTCAGGTCACACACTCTTTGCAGAATGGCATGTCGGCTCCTCTTTTGGGCACTCTCGCTAAGGGCAGTTCATGTGCCGGGCAGATTGAACCTTGGCGCAGACATGCTGTCCAGAGGCAAGGCAGCCCTGGGCAAATGGGCGTTACACCCTCAAATGGTTCAAGAGATCTGGTCAGTCTTCGGGAGGGCAGAGGTTGACCTCTTTGCCTCAGAAGACAACTCTCACTGCCCAACATTCTTCTCAATACAGCGAGATGCTCTGGCCCACAACTGGCCCAGTGCTCGCCTATATGCATTTCCCCCAATCGCCCTGATTCCTCAGGTTGTCAGGTGGGTCAGGGAGACCAAGTGTTCCCTCCTCCTAGTGGCCTCGCTCTGGAGGAACCAGGCCTGGTTCCCGGAGCTAGTGCAGCTCTCAGCAGCAGCCCCGTGGCCCATTCCGCTGAGGAGGAACCTTCTCTCGCAGGCGAAAGGCATGATTTGGCATCCCCGGCCGGAGCTGTGGAGCCTTCATGTTTGGTGCCTCGACGGGAGCTTAATCAGCTCCCAGCGAGAGTAAGCAGTACCATTTTGGAGGTGAGAGTGCTGTCGACAAGACGGCTTTACAGCCAAAAATGGTCGGTCTTCCTTAACTGGTGTTCTGCACGAAGTTTGGACCCGATATCATGTGATGTGTCCCACGTGCTAACCTTTTTGCAAGAGCTGCTGAATAAGGGGCACGCCCCCTTCATGCTCAAAGTGTATGTGGCAGCTATTGCGGTGAACCATTCTCTCGAAGCTGACCATTCAATCAGCAGGAACGACCTGGTCGTTAAATTCCTGAAGGGTGCAAGGAGGCTGAATCCTCCTTGCCCTCAGACCGTGCCGTCTTGGGACTTGTCTATAGTCCTGCAGGCCCTAAGAGGGCCCCCCTTTGAGCCGCTCAGCTTGGCCGATTTGCGGCCCTTATCGCTTAAGACGGCCCTCCTCCTTGCCTTGGCATCAGTTAAGCGAGCGGGTGATTTCTTAAAATAGAGCTCTCAGGTACTAGCTTGGGGCGCAATATTCTCAAGTTTTTAGGGGTCCTCATTAGTGCTCCAGGACTGGGCTCGCAGAGCAGGATGTCCTGTATCTGCTCATAGTGCGGCGTGATGGGACGCGTTCCCCATACACAACGTGAGTGAACGTTCGAAAGGGAACGCTCCGGTTACTAACGTAACCTCGGTTCCCTGAGATAAGGGAACGAGTGTTGTGTCACTTGCCATGCTATAAGCTGAGCGAATCGATGACTGTTGCTTCAGTCGAGTGATCTGATGAATGGCGCTGCGAGCAGACTTATATAGCAGGTCGGCTCCACCCTTTCTGGCGGGCTAAAGCGCCATTGGCTTGTGCAACTACACAAACGTGAACAAATCATGCTTCAGTACAGAGTAAAACAGGAGTTTACCCCATACACAACGCTCGTTCCCTTATCTCAGGGAACCAAGGTTACGTCAGTAACCAGAGCGTTTTTAATCTTGTAGGTCTACACCACAATTTCAATCTGATTGTTTTGAATCAGATCGATTATTAAAGCTTTTCAGTCTGATTGAGGCATCAGTTCAACTACTAACACATTATTAATGTGCATGTAAATGTAGTTTATGAAAGGTTTTCACTATTCTAGCTGCAGTGTCCTCACCTCGCCAAGAGTCATGTCATCCTCTGCGTCTGGATCCTCCTGAAACACACACACACACACACACACACACACAAACACACACACGCACGCACGCACAGAGAGAGAGAGAGATGAAGTGCTTTGCAGTAACATTATATAAGAAACACAACAAGCCTGAACACAAAAGCCCTCTCTTTTCAGAAACTTACAGGCCAAAAAGACTGTGAATAGAGAATTTACAGTATTCTGTTTGTCCTTTTCAAATCTGATTTTGTTGGAGTGTGTGTTGGTGATTTGTAATGCTAATATGTTGTGTCGTTGGATCAATAGCTCTGAGCGCCACTTTGGCAGTTGACAGATTCCAATTCCTCTTCCTCGCTCTTCATCTCTCTCAGGCTAAATTTAATCGATGAGATCAGCCTGCAGTTGCACTTTTCTCCACACAAGTATATCTCACACACACACAAAGATATTAGCGTATAAATCTTTGCAGCACTCTCTACGCATTAATAAAACATCCATCCATTAGTGCTGGTTTCTGTAGAAATGTGAGCGTAATATAATGAGCAGACAGAAGGCCTGCGGGTCTCGCTCTCTTACCGTGGTAAAACCACTTACTGCACGACTACCTGACAGAAACAGAGACGCTGTAATGATGTGCGGCTGATAGACGTGAGAGTCTGTCCGGTGGGTTTGTTGGTGTTGGTGCAAATTTTTCTTGTTGCTTTGCACTGAAACAACTGGAAAATTTTGCACTGCTTTCTCTGTTTTTTTATTTTTTTAAACATACATAATTCAGTCAACAAAATAAGGAATTAAAGTAGCAAGAACCATATAATGTTAACTAATGTAGTTAACGAAAGTTAATAAATGTAAACTTTTTGTAAAGTTTTAACTTAAAAATAAGCATAATATACTAAATTTAATCTAATTTAATTTAAAATAAAAATAAAAATATATAATAAAATATTTAAAAACAGAACAATTGAAGAAATTTGCATAGCTTCTTTTAACTAATTAATTATTATTTTAATTTACTTATTTGGGATTTTAAAGTATTATATTATTTAGGTTATTATACAAGTTGTTGGTGCAAAACAACAGGAAAAAATTTGCACACTTTTCTCTTTTTAAAAAAATGTTTAAACATGCATAATTCAGTCATTTTTGACAACAGAATAAGGAATCAAAGTAGCAAGAACCATAAAATGTTAACTAATGTAGTTAACGAAAGTTAATAAATGGAACCTTATTGTAAAGTTTTACTGGAATCAGTTTATGAAAACACTTATCTTAAGTATATAAAATAAAATAAAATAATAAAAAATGTTAAAAAATAAAAAGGTAAAATATTTAAAAACAAAACAAATGAAAAAACTTCATGGCTTTGTCTTTTTTAATTAATTAATTTTTAATTTTATATTATATTATGCAGGTTATTATAGAAATTGTTGGAGCAAAACAAATGGAAAAAATTGCATGCCTCTCTCTTTTTAAAAATCTTTTTAAACATACAAAATTGGTCATTTTTGACAACGAAATCAGCAATCAAAGTAGCAAGAACCATAATAACTAGGGGTGCACGATAAATATCGGGCGATAATTAATGCGCATCTTGTCAGTAAAGCCGGTTCTCTAATCAGCGGTAAATTCCAACACGTGCGTGATTTCACATTGAGCAGCATTTACTACACAGATCCGTTGTTCACTGACAAGCTGTGCAAATCCATATTCATTATCAGCATGTTTTTGCGCAGCTTGTCAGTGAACAATGGCTCTGTGCAGTAAATGCTGCTCAATGTGAAATCACACACGTGTTGGAATTTACCGCTGATTAGAGAACCGGCTTTACTGACAAGATGCGCATTAATTATCGCCCGATATTTATTGTGCACCCCTAATAATAACTAATTAACTAATGTAGTTGACAAATGGAACCCTATTGTGAAGTTTTACTGTAATCTAATAATGAAAACACTTTTAACTTAAAAATAAGTTTAATATAATATAATAGAATAGAATACTGTTAAAAATTAATTGATAAAATAAAAAAAGCTATGCAAATGTTTCCAGTTTTTTTTTTTTTGCACTGACCATTTCTATAATAAGTATTTGTTTATTATATTATATTATATTATATTATATTGGTTACTACTGAAACTGTTGGCACAAAACAAATGGAAAAATTTGCACGCCTTTCTCTCTCTTTTTTTTTTTTTTTTTAAATCTTTTTAAACATACATAATTTAGTCATTTTGACAGTAAAATGAGCCAGAACCGTATATTACAGATTTCCGTTGCTGTTGCAGAGCTACATCATGAAGGTTCAGGTTTATCATTATGTAGCCATTATGATGTTCTTAATATATGTTCATCATGCTACAAAGTACGCAAATGTATCTCCATAGCAACTGTGTGACATCATCAGTGACACACTAGTTCAGCTTTCAGAAATATATTTGCACAAACAGTCTGGACTCATTTACACAAGATGTGGGTCAATCAACAGCTGCACTGACTGACGCTCAGAAATCTAGGCAACACTTTACAGTAACATCCATTAGTGCATTAACTAACATTAACAATGAGCAACGCATTTGCTACAGTATTTATTAATCTTTGCATAAAGTTAGTTCATAAAAATACATCTGTTCATTTTTAGTTCATATTAGCTCAGGTTAATTAATTTTTGATTTTAATAATATCAAGTCACTTTTTTATACAGCGCTTTATACAACACAGATCGCTTCAAAGCAGCTTTACATTCATAAACAGGAAAATAATGTTAATTTTGTAAAACTCAATTATTGAATGAGTTCATTTTCAGCTGTAAAGCAGCTAAAAAGAAGATAAAAGTGTCATTATTCAGCTTAATTTAGCAAAAGGATGAATAAATTCAGTTCAACAACTGTCAATAATGTATTAGTAAATGTTGTAGTATTAAGTATTAACTAAAATTAATAAACATTTTAGTATTTTTCATTGTTAGTTCACGTTAACTAATGTAGTTAACAAATTTTAACAAATGGAAACTTTTAAACAAAATAAAGGTTTTAAATCTAAAACACTTAAAAAATAAGTATAAAAAGTATATTATAATATAAAATAAATTATTTTCCTCAGAATTATTTTAATTATGGAAATCATGCCACTGCTCTGTAATGCATGAGTGTAGACATTTTATAAATTTAAAAATATAACATGAACTTTAAATAAAGACTTTGCTTTCTTATGCAGTAAATACAAAACAACAAAACTGGTTAAATCAATGAAATACTGAATTATTTGCATAAATATAATGAGATAAATGTTCCATAAATAATTTATCACTGTATAGGTAATGTATGATTAAAATGTGTAATTTATTTTATTTTTAGGTGGTACTGTAATTGCTATTGTGGACTGTCCTAAAAATTGAGCAGTCCTGATATTGCCCATAAACATATGTTATCAAAACACCATTATAACTGTAGTTAAGAGTTACTGTAAAACTAGAATAAATTCACATGGGATCTCTTTCAAGTGCCTGTTCTTACACATTTTAAAGTTAAAAGTTATGATATTTCTTATTTATTTATTTTATAATGTATTTTGAGTTATTTTAATTTTATTTTTCCCCAATTTATTTATTTTATTAATTATTAATTAATATTAATAATATCTGATATTTAGCTATTAAAATCAAAGCACTGACATCTTTAACTTATTATGAAGTCCATAATTCCACACTGACTTTCAAAAAAGAAAAAAAAAACTCATACATGTCATACAGGTTTGAAATGACATGAGAGTGAGTAAATGATAACAGAATGCTCATTTTTAGGTGAATTATCCTTTAGAGTATAATATCTAAACTCTAAAAGCTTTACATGAAGTGATCAAGACAAGTGTTATAGGACGCAATCATTCACTGGCTCCGTCCACTTCTCATGCAGCACGCAATGATTGGCCAGTTCTGATGTCATGCTGATGATTGACAGCTACGCATGCTAGACCACCTCCCATGTTTCTGCTTGATTACACTATTTCTGACCTTTGAACCCTTGCTGTAGTGCAGACCGATCAAAATAACGAAACTGAGTTTAAAGTTTATCAAAAAATAAAAAAATAATATTGTCTTGAAATGTGGTAAAACCTTTACTGTAAATTCCAGTGCATCTCTATATGCTCATCCAGCGGTTCAGCAGGTCAAAGGTCAGGAACAGGCAGGTAAAAGGCGTTCATGATAAGATGATGACAGATAATGATGCGATGATTTGACGAGCCTGTATATTATCGAGACCAAGACTGAAATCCTGACGCGTTTGGGCGGCGTGAAGTCAGGAGCCACTGTGTGCTCCACGTTATTATTCTTCCGTAAGGAAAAGGGAGGAAAAACATAACATACACACCAAAAACTTCATACGATTACCCTCATATAAACATAAAAGTGTGTGTGTGTGTGTCTCACCTCCATTGCATCAGTCTGAGGTCGAGCACATAATAGATTCTTCAAGCCGATGCCAGAATCATGAGGACCTGAAAAAGAGAAAACACTCATAATTTAATAATGAAGTAATAAATTTATTTAATCTGAATTTAAATGGTTGTAATTCATGAACACTTTATTTTTTTAAAGAAGACAATCAGGAGATTATTGCTGAAGTGAAAGCATTTCAAAAAATGAAAGTGTAAATAAGTTATAGAAGTTTGTGTTTACTGTAAAGGAAATATACTGTATTAAAAATATAAAATAAATGTTTTAGAAGACATTTTGGAATCTAAAACTGCTATAAAACCAAAGCTATATGTCTAACTAAGTTATGCTCCGAATTTGAAGAAGATATTGCAAAAAAAAAAAAAAAAAAAAAGAAAGGTAAGGCAATGTCCGATTTCAAAAGGGTTTTCACAGGATGAATTTTCTGACTGTTTAAGCTTTCAAATGATGATTACTAAAATATGTGATTGGGGAAAAAGGCATAAAAATAAACAAAAGACGTCCTTAATAATAATAATAATAATAACAATCTCCACCTCTGAATCAACATTTCTGCTGACATAACTAATGCCACAAGTAAAAAAAAAATAATGTTAACAAATAAAAAATAACATTAATACATAGTAAAATATGTATTTTTCCAAATCTGTGTGATTGTACCTGCTTAAGCATATTTTGAGGATTTTGTACCGAGAAGTGAGCTAAACCGTTTGTGGTACGTCCTCATTTAAAAAATAAATAAATAAATAATATATATATATATATATATATATATATATATATATATATATATATATATATATATATATATATATATATATATAAAAATATAGGGAAAAAATATGAAAAAAAAAAACAGAAAAAAATGAGAAATTTGTAAAAATAATACAATAAAATAATAAATATAAAAATAGTAAATGCAGTTTTTTTTTAATTGCAATGCAGACAGTTTTGTGTTAGAATCAGCTTTTTAAAACTAGCTATATATAAAAACAATAGATTTAGATTGATAACTAAACGTATGTGTGTGAGATATTACTTGTGGGGAACTGTATGTTTTTCTCAGCGACAGATGTCCTCTTCAGCGCAGGTTTCAGAGGTTTAGGTGAGATGGGACGAGCTGGTGTGAATGACGACTCTTCTGTGGAGATCTACACTCACAAACATTCAAAGTAACATCTCAAAAACTGAGAAAACACAGTATAACGAGTCAGATGAGAGAGTCAAGTAACCGTTTGCCCTCTGACCTGGAAGCGAACCTCGTGGTTGACCTTTAGACCCCCCTCCTCGCTACTGGGAGTGCTGACCACAGACACACGCTTTCTCTCAGCGTCCGCTCGCTCGTGAATGAACTCCAGCCGCCGCGAGCGACTCAGATGCTGCGTGAGGAGCACCTGCAACTGAGCGCGCTCAATAGAGCCCAGCAGAATCATCGACTCTAGAGAAATTAATGCTTCTATTCAGTAAGGATGTATTAAACTGACCAAAAGTGACAGTAAAGGCATTTATAATATGACAAAATATTTCTATGTTAAATAAATGCTGTTATTTTGAACTTTCTATTCATCTGTGAATCCTGAAAATTACAATGTATCACAGTTTCCACAAAAATATTGTGCAGCACAACTGTTTTCAACATTGATAATAATCAGAAATGTTTCTTGAGCAGCAAATCAGTATATTAGAATGATTTCTGAAGGATCATGTGACACTGAAGACTGGAGTAATGATGCAGAAAACTCAGTTTTGATCACAGCAATAAATTACAGTTTAACAGATATTCACATAGAAAACAGCTGTTTTAAATTGTAATAATATTTCACTATTTTTAATGTATTAATGCAGCCTTGGTGAGCAGAAGATTAACAAATCTTACCAACGCCAAGATTTTGAAAGGTTAAAAAAAAAAAAAAAAGAAAAAGAAAAGACAAATGCATAAAATTACTAAAACATAACTAAAATAAAATGAGAACAGAAATTCTAAAAAATAAATAATAATAATAAAAAATAAACTCACAATATTAATAAATATTTAATAGCATATTGATGAAAATAAAATAGCATATTTTATGTATGTGTATATGTGTGTGTGTGTGTGCGCGCGTGTGTGTGTGAGAGTGTGTGTGTGAGTGTGTATCTGTGTGTGTGTGTGTGTGAGAGTGTGTATCTGTGTGTGTGTGTGTGTTTGTGTGTGTGTGTTAGTGTGTTATAGTGTGTGTGTGTGAGTGAGTGTGTGTGTGTGAGTGAGTGAGTGTGTGTGCGAGTGTATCTGTGTGTGTGTTTGTGTGTGTGTGTGTGTTAGTGTGTTATAGTGTGTGTGTGTGTGTGTGAGTGTGTGTGTATGTATCTGTGTGTGTGTGTGTGTGTGTGTGTGTGAGAGAGAGAGTGTGTGTGCGTGCGAGTTTGTGTGTGTGAGAGAGTGTGTGAGTTTGTGTGTGTGTGTGAGTGTGTATGTATCTGTGTGTGTGTGAGAGAGAGAGTGTGTGTGTGTGTGAGAGAGACTGTGTGAGTTTGTGTGTGTGTGAATTTGTGTGTGTGTGTGTATGTGTGAGTTTCTGTGTGTATCTGTGTGTGTATGTATCTGTGTGTGTGTGTGTGTGTATGTATCTGTGTGTGTGTGTGTGTGTGTGTGTGTGTGTACCTGCAGACTCCACCAGCGCCACCGTTTTGAGGTTTCCTATCAGCAGGATCTCATGAAGGTCTCTGTAAGTGGAGTTCAGTGTGATATAACGAACATCTCTGACCATGATGTCCTCCACACGAATATTATACTTCCTGCAGACAGAGACATTTATTTTATTTCAAGTAACAATTTTTTAATGGTTTTAATTTTAGTAAACTATAATAACCCTACTTGTTGCCAAATATTTTGTAGAAAAATATTTTTACCACTCATATTTATTTTAGAAAATGTACAAATATTTAATACAGTAGGTATAAATGCAAAAGTTATCCTTTGTTTTTTTAAAATGATACTTTTCTGTTGGCATACAAGGTATTGTGTGGAAAACAGACGTGCCAATAAAACACACTGAAATGAAAAATGAAATGAATCGACAGAGAGAGAGAGAGAGAGAGAGAGAGAGAGAGAGAGAGAGAGAGAGAAGGGAAGAGATACAGTGTTGAATGTCAATGAGTGTGTGTGTGTGTGTGTGTGTCCATCATGCTGATAAATGAGTTTTCTGCAGATTCTAACTCAGCAAAAATCTAACTTCCGATACACACATACACACTCAATGAAAATAGATGAAACTCAGTTGAGCAGAACATAAAGCACACACACGCACGCGCACACACACACACATATGTAATTGTTCTCTTGACAGGTATAAATGCATCTTTCAGACGCCTCAGATGAGTTTTGACACCAGGGCAGAAACACACAATCATTCAGAGCAAAACACCTGTGTGTGTGTGTGTGTGTGTGTGTGTGTGTGTGTGTGTGTGTGTGTGTCTGCATCATTGCTCCTATTTTTTGCTGTTTAATCACAACAGAAACAAACATGCACACACATAAGGTGACAAAATCTGAAACTTTGTAACCTTAAAAATCTGAAAGCCTCAGAAACAAAGATTGATCTGTGCGTTGCACAGTTTTCCATTAGTCTAGTATGTGTGTGTGTGTGTGTGTGTGTATAACTTTAGACCTTGTTTACACACGGACTGTCCATTTACACTAATGAAGAGAAAACACCATCTCTGTCTGTAAAGCCACTTAATAAAATGGAGGAAAAATATATTAATGCAAAAGTAAAAATGTAAATCATTTTAAAAATTAACAAATAAAAAGAATACTTTCTAAATGTAGTTAATTGCAACAAATAATTAAATTAATCATGAAACCCAGAGGTGAATCAGCATTTGAGTCAAAAGTTTATCAGAGATATTATAGTTTTTATTAATATTTTGAATGAGTTTTATCTTGATATTTTCCATTTTCATTTTAAAGTTTGTGATTTTGTTGTGTTTTTGTCATTTATATTATATGTGGGTTTTTCGATTGGCAGAATTAGTTTTATGAGTAAAACTACGAATCGAGGCGAACATTACTTAAGTATTAAATAAGTTACACACAGCCAAACCTTAAACATGAACTTTGTTTTAAAAATGCAAGATGTAAAATGTAAATGTAATAAGTTGCTATATTGCTTTTTATGTGAGAAGGAAGGACTTGATGTCAGTGATTGAAAGTGAGAAAAAAAGTGTTTCTACTTTAGTATTTTGTAGTTGTTACTGAATCCTTCAAAGCAGACTGTGCTGAGGTAGAAAAACACAATATAAAAAGTAAACCTAGATGGACAGACAGAAAAACTCACTCATGGTGGCCCCAGCCGAGCTCAGGCAGGTAAGGCAGTTTCTTAATGCGGATGATGGAGTCGTAAATAGACGGCTGAAGACTCTGAGCCACAGCATTGGCGAGAATAACAGCGATCATGATGGGCAGAATGTGACTGATCTGACCCGTTAACTCAAACACGATCACAGCTGTGGAAACCGTATGTGTGACTGCTCCAGATAACGCCGCCGCTCCTACAGAGAAACAAAACAAAAGAAAAACAATGGTGCTTCACTTTAAATGACTAAAGCAAAAGGAAAAACAAAATACCTAATGAACACAAACTACTATGCCAATTCAATATGAATTCAAACTCATGAATTGACAAGAAGAGATATTTTTGCAGTTCAAAGAAATTCAAGTCACACAACACCAAATCAATGGTGCACAACACTGATGTAAACATTAAAAAAAAAAAAAAAAAAAACTACAGTAAAAATTAAAAATTAAAGAAATTGATATCTACACTATAGATTTACTTTTTAGAAACGTTTTTTAGTATTACTATTTTTAATGAAATAGTAAAAGTGAAATGGTATTTTCAAGATTTATTTGATATATACACTTAAATTTGCAGTAAAACATGGTCAGCCACTTAGATGTTAACTGTAAAAAATTTAATTACAGTAGGTTAAAATTATCAAAATGTAAAAAAAAGATATTAAATTAATCAAATGTAAAAAAAAAAAGTTTAAAAATGAAATTCTTAAATGTATACAATTAAAAAATTATATAAAATTAATAAAATATTAAATATATACACACACATATATATACATACATATATATACACATATATATATATATATATATATATATATATATAAGGGCTGTCAACCGATTAAAATATTTAATCGTGATTAAATCGCATGATTGTCATGAGTTAACTCGCAATTAATCGCAATTTAATTGCACATTTGTATCTGTTCTAAATGTACCTTAAATTAATACTTTTTCATGTTTAAAAATACTCTAATCAACATAGGCAATGACAAATATGGATGCTTTATGCAATATATGTTTATTATTAGTGAAACCATAGTTAACAGAGCCTGAAGACTAGACATGTTTCAAAGATCATAGATGTGTTTCAAAGAACTTGTTCATGTCTATTAGACATGAAAAAAGAAATACCAGGTTCCCATTACTTCTCTTTCTTTGCACTGAACAATTTACTTACACAAACCTGTTTACATTTCCGCATGACAGGGCATCACACTTCTTCTGAACATGCAAAATGTACATTTATTATTTATTATTACATTTGTTTGCCTCTCTGTGCCCACATACTGTATTTTGATGCAGCTAAATTCTCAATAAAACTGTTTTCATTGATATATTTTACTGTTTCTGTTGTCAGACAACAGAATGAATATGAAATAGTGACTGAAACACGACCCATAGGACTAAATAACCAGCTCTCCCTTCCATGATGTTAATCTGCACAAAAATCCTGATTTATAATCCAGCCATCGTCTGATAAAATCAAATAGGCTATACATAAGATAAAGACAATAGCTGTGCTGTGATTTCGGCTATACTTGCATGTTAAATTAGAGAAGCAACATAATATCTGTTTTAACTGAAAGCGCTGTTCCTCTCATCCGCTCGCTGAACAGAGCAGACGCAGAGAGAGAGAGAGAGAGAGAGAGAGAGAGAGAGAGAGAGAGAGAGAGCACGGCAGTACCAGCGTGAGATTTGGGCAAACCCTATAAAGATTGGACGCTAGGTGCTTTTTGAAAGAAAAAAAAAAAAAAAAAAGTTGCTAAAGTGGTCTGAAAAGTCGCTGACAGTGTTGCCAATTTAACATCTCCATCCATTTCTCCAACTATAGTAGAAGGCTACAGGTTAGGCCACGGGTCAAACAGAAAATGTGCGCTGCGTTAATCGCACGTTAACAAAATTAGTGCCGTTAAAATGAATTAACGCGTTAACTTTGACAGCACTAATATATATATATATATATATATATATATATATATATATATATATATATATATATATATATATATATATATATATATATATATATATATATGTATGTATGTATATGTTAAATATACTATATAGTTTATTTGCAAAAACAGATAACTCCATTTTTATTAATTTTCATAAATCATGTTTTTTTATTGTTATATTTTTATTGTGTTTTATTGCATTAGTTTTTAAGTTATTATTACTTAATCAAAACAACCCAAGTTTGATTGATCATAATTGGAATGCAGAATAAAAAGCATGATTTTTGCAAATAAACTCTTCATATGTAGTTAGTTAATAAGAAAAATAAATCAATGCCTCTCAAAATCACTATGGCAACAATGAAGCAATTTCCAGAAAAGGTAATCAGCTGATGAACGTGATGAACGTGTGTGTGAACATGTCTGTTGAAACATGATGTGTGTATGAGAGCGTTTGTTTCTCACCCACAACGGCGTATCCTCCGGGAACTATGGGATAGATGGTTCCGTCTGTATTAATGCCCTCTGGAAACCATGCGGCCATACTTTCACCCACTAAACGGCCAAACGCAGCACCTGAGACACACACAGGTTCACATTCCCATGTCACATTTAAATGTCCCCATAATTTCTGTCTAAATAATTGCATAAAATATTTTTAACATATAGGCAAGAAACTACCGGAAAAACTACTGTTTTGTTTTTTTCATGCATTTTTCAGTTTTAAGATTTTGGACTATTTTGCTTCTATAACAGGTCTTCTTTTTGACTAATAGAAAATATCCAAAATACACACGTACGTGTTTAAGTTTTTTTTTTTTTTTCTAAAACTTTATCTATGTGCGTCTGTACATGTATGTAAAGGCCGTTTTCTCAAAATGAGAAAATCTATAGATTTTAGCATCTATAGGCTGTTTTCTCAAAATTAGTTTCTTTTTCCACTTCAGAAGCACTTACATACACCAAAGCTTAGAGTTTTATTCCTATCTAAATTCTGAAGGTTTTTACTGAAGGGTTTGTTCATATATCATTCACATGGTTTTTATTATTGCACTTTATCTATTTACGTCTATAGATTTTAACATCTACAGGCAGTTTTCTCAAAATGAGTTTGTTTCTCCACTTCAGCAGCACTTACATACACCAAACTTAAAGGTTTTATTTCTAACTATATTCTGAAGGTTTTTATAGAGGGGTTGTTGATATATCCTTCACAATGATGTTTATATCACTTTATTCCTAAAAAAATATGGTGAAAATGTACTTTTCTCTTGCTGACTGAATTTTCTGATTTATGGAGTGATAAAAAGAGAAATCCAAAACCCCTTCAGTGAAAATCTTTAACTCTAATATGTCAACAAAATAAAACAAGAATTTCAAACCTTATCCAATGGACATATTTTAAACTCTTGAAATGTATGCAAATTAGTGCAAATTTAATTTAATATTTAAAGACAACATTTCAGAAAACTTCTAATACAAAACATGTACTGTAATGAATCAACTAGGGAAGTGTTGCAATAGTTATTTTTTTTTTCTTTTTTTTTTTTTTTTTTTACACAATTTACCTGTGGTGTCTTGCTTTAAAAGTTTAATTAACATACAATTACTTACCAATGACAAAAACAGGCATGAAGGCTCCACATGGTACAGGAAGAGTTGTGGCTAAAGCAGACATCCAGAACTGCACAAAAAACAACAGTAATACTCATTAAAACAAAATCAAAACCATTTTCGTAATATTTCAGCAAAACCTAATAGCTTTCTCTATTTCTGCAGTAACTTTACTGCTTATATAACCAAGAGGAGAGGAGAAAAACAATATTAGCCTATAATATCATCAGTGTTGAGGGATTGACTAACTAAAAGTAGCAAAGCTACTAACTTGGTAGTATTCATTTTCAATAGCATGACCGTAATTTTTCAGTAACAAGCTATATTGTGGTGTACTGTGATAAAATTATATTGCTGATTATTACAGAACAATAGCAGTGATGCACCTATATAAAACAAAAATGAAAAACAGCAATGACAATGAAATCTTTTTAATTGTAACAGATTCAAAGTTTCAGAATGGTTTATGGCAGTGACTATATGAGACGTGTAGCTCACGTAACAGGCTTTTCTGCGTGTCTGCAGCCACTCATCTCTCCACACACAATTGCCTGACATATGACAAACCAGAGGGGTGTGATATTCACACGAGCCTGTGTGCGTCACAAAACATCAAAATCCCCAAACATCCTTAGAGATCAATGCTTTGTTATACATCTGACGCAAAATCTGTCACACCTGTCATCTGCATGACATTTATGCTTAGATTGTACAATTTCCTCATCAGACTGAAATAGAAAATTACATAAAGGTCAGATGTAAATGTGCAAATATAAAAATGAGCATGAAAACAATAGTTTCATGTTTACCAAAATAGAAAACTACTTTCCGACAATTTCATCCACAATCAACTAAAAACTACAGATTAAAATACACCTTAAAATAAAGTGTTGCCCCAAATACTTAAAAGTTTGACAAAACTTTTTTTGTAAAAAGTAAACAGAACAAAATGATAAAAGTGTATATGTGTGTGTGATCACATTAGTGAACACCACAATAAAATCTCAAGTCATCTTTTTATTCCCTAACTCTCTATTTGAGGTAAATTAATGATATTAAGCAAATCGCAACACAAACGCACATGTCTGAACTTTTGTTCCAATCTGGAAAAGCATTTCTGTTCATTTGATAATTAGATACATGAACACACACACACAGAGAAAAAGAAAGATGAAACACTCTCACTTGTCACTTGGTACTGAATGTGAGGTGAATCCTGAAATGAACTGTGCGTAATTAACAAAGTGATTTTATTGGCTAATGACACAACAAGAAGAGGAGTTAATTAAGAAAGAAAGTCACGCACAAAAGCAAACAAAAAAGCAAACACACACACACACACACACACACACACACAGAAAGAGCACAATCGATGGTTCCTGCGAGAACAGAACGGCTCCTGCTGGAGGTAGAGGTGGGATTTGGTGCGAATGTTACGTAAGTGTTATGTGAATGTGGAGAGCGTCTGAAAGCTGTGGGTGGATAGAGAGATCATTGCATAATATTCTCTCCTTCCTTCCTTTCTTCCTCTCGATCGCTCTCTCCTGGCACTGAAAAATGGACAGATCCGATCCAAAATCTGTGCTTCTCTTTCTCTCCGCCTGCCAGCATTTTTTCAAAGTTCCTCCTTTCTATTATTATGCCTCAGATTAAACACACACACACAATGAATTTTATTAAATTAAAACTGAATATATATATATATATATATATATATATATATATAAAATTATGAAATTAAACTGATTATCTATTGAGCTTTAATTTAAATTCCTTAATTATAAAGTCTCTGAAAATTAAATACATTTAAAATGATAAAATATATACTGTATATTAATTAAACTTATTAAATTTATATATACTTTATATATTATATTATATTATTCATTAATAAATTAATAATAATAATAATAATAATAATAATAATGAAATATATATATAAAATTATATATATATATATACATATACATATATACACACACACACATATACATACATGCGCACACACACAATTTATATTATAAATTACATTATATTATTAAAATGTATTTATTTTAAAACAAACCTGTATATGTTAGTTATTTGGTATAACTTAAATCCAGTTAAAGGGGTCCTATTATGCTTTATCACTTTTTGAATGTTAGTCAGTGTGTAGTGTGTATGTTTGGGCATAAAAAGATCTACAAAGTTACAAATCCCAAAGTCCACTCCAAAGGGAGATATTTCATTTTAAAAAATCCCTTTTCAAGAACTACAACACACGGCTCATTTGGACTACAAAGTTGTTTTCCTGTATTTGTGAGATTACAAAGTGGCTCATTAGAATATCATTAAAATAAATCCCGCCGATGGAAATTCGAATGCACGTTTCAAAATCGAAACCCGGTGCGGGTGTTTTTATATCACTGTATTTCTGACGGAAACCGACTGTCTTCAGAAAATTATGGATGTCATTTCATTTCATCTTGCATGTAATGTCTGATAAAGCAGCGTTTGTGAGCGGAGCTCTGCTTTGTGTACAGCGTTACCGGGAAAACATCGCTCTCTCTCGCTCGGACAGCACCTCCCGCTGGCAGAGAATTAATTTGCATATATATGCTGCCATGAACAGTGTAACTCTGTGGGACTATGGTATAAATAAATTCAACTGTATAACAGTTTCACTGCAATTCATGTTATAATGTTAGAATTAAAGAACAATAAACATAAGACATATTACCGTTGCACTTACCTGTACATAGTAAATGCAGTTATTTTTAAGCTGTTGTTGACATCCTATCTAAAACATGATTTAGACAAAAAAAAAACAAAAAAAAAAACAATATCGTTACCACTCTAATATGTCTTGGAATATCCGTGCCTGCAAAGGTTCTGCGTGATCCTCTTGTTCAATATTCTCGGGGTCTGAATTGATATGCAAATATTGATGAACTTGCTGTTTTGTCAAGGAAGTACTGAAACACCGTCTAAGCTGTTCGCCAATCACAACGCACTGGGACAGCTAACCAATCACAACACATTTAGTTTTTTGGAAGGCGGGCCTTCATCAAACCCGGAACTAATCGAGCCGTTTGTGCCAGGCTGGGGAGGAGGGTATTGTAATAACGTAAATTATGTGAAAAATAATGTGATTTTCGAATCACCAAGCATGACAGCATGTTCTAGTATACCCACAAAACAAAATCAAGACTTTGTAAAAGAGCATAATAGGACCCCTTTAAATAAAAAAAATTGTGCTTCCACAAACCTGTTATGAATATTTTAAGAGTTCAACAAGGTCATTTCAAACCTCAAGAAAACAAACAAAAAAAAGAGCACATTGTGCACAGACTTCATTTTTATTTTAATTCATCTAATTTGAATTACTACTGAGTAAGCTTAACCCAACCCTTAAAAATGTTAGAAATAAACTAAACAAAAAAAAAATATTTTAAAAACATTACTTTTAATGGTACTTCCATCCCCGGACGTCCCCAAAGACAGGTTTTGTCAGATTTAGCTCGATTCTGGGTACAAATTCCCCCCGATCATAACCAAGTGTTTCCAGATTAAAGACACTCTGGTTACGCTGAAGGTTCCTGTTCAGCTAAAGGACACGCAGGGCACTTGTCCCCATGGCAACACTGATGACATCACTTCCTGTGCCGTGACAGGTTTCGACCGGGTTCTGATGAGGTTGCCAGGGCAACACACTCGTGCAGGTAACAAACACACACACACTCTCACACACACATTCACACACCCTCTCACACAAACATACACATACACACACCATCTCTCACACACACAAACACACTCTCTCTCTCCTCTCACACACACTCTCTCCCACACACACACACAAACACACACCTCTCTCTCTCTCTTCACACACACACACACACTCTCTCTCTCTCTCTTACACACACTCTCTCACATTTGTTTTTGTGAAAAGTGGGGACATCCCATAGGCGTAATGGTTTTTATACTGTACAAACTGTATGTGCTATTGCCCTACAACCAACCCTACACCTAAACCTACCCCTTACAGGAGACTGTGCATTTCTACTTTGCCCCCAAAAAACTCACTCTGTGTGATTTATAAGCGTTTTGAAAAGTGGGGACATGAGGTAATGTCCTGAAAAGTCACCTTCACCTTGTAATACCTGTGTCACACCTGTGTCATTATACAAATTTATGTCCTCATTTGTCACAAAAACACACGCACATACACACACTCACACTCTCTCTCTCTCTCACACACACTCTCTCTCACACACACTCTCTCACACACACACTCTCTCACACACACACACTCTCTCACACACACACACTCTCTCACTCTCACACACACATAGACACACACACACACAGACAGACACTCTCTCTCTCTCTCACACACACACACAGACACACACACACACACTCTCTCTCTCTCACACACACACACACACACACACACACACACACACCCTCTCTCTCACACACAAACACACACAGACGTTCTCTCTCTCTCTCTCACACACACACACACACACACACACACTCTCACACACACAAATACTCTCTCTCTCACACACAGACACTCTCTTACACATGTTACGGGCATATGTTAATGAGCTCATGTATTATTACTGTGGTGTCAATAAATGCTCTGGAGGGACTGGACAGGAAGTTAAGAGTTGATCAAACTGTGTGTGTGTGTGTGTGTGTGTGTGTGTGTGTGTGTGTTTATTTACCTTCATAACGATGAAGATGACGAGGATCACGAAGACATTAGCCTGCGGATGTTTCCATGCGGTCGAATGACTGTCATAATTAAAGTCTTCTGTCATTCCTTGCTTCGTCCAAGTGCGATTGTCAAAAAATGAAACCAGGGTCTCCTTCTGTGTAAGCTATACAAAAAACATGTTATGAACAGAAAATCTGGAACTTATTTTCTTATTTTAAACATAAACCTCTCAATATTTTGTTAGTTTTATGCTAGAAAAAAACCCATACATTTGCTAATAGGGTATACAGGTAAGAAAATAATAATTGAAGATATTTTCTTTCTTAAATAAATAAATAAATACATAAAAATGTATTATTATACACCAGGTTTTCCTAGATATTTAATTAATCATCAAAATTTTGAAATAAAATAAATGTTTTAATAACAAAACACTTACTAAAAAAACATTTACATGTATAACTGAGTATAACATTTTAGTATAATTGAGATTCTTTTATGGTTTTTAATAATGTTTGGAATATTTTCTATTTTTCTATTTTCAGTTTTCATTTTAGTTACAGTTTAGTAATTTCATTTCAGTATAATATTTTGTCATTTTTTGTAGTTTTGTTATGTGTCTGTGAAGTTTTATTTAATTTAATTTAATTTTAGTTATTTTAGTACATCAACGTAAAAAAAAATAAAGATATGAAAATAATTATTAATGGTTTTAGTTTTAATTTCAGTTTTAGTTTTAGTTAACTTTAATAACCCAGATATGAGCATGCAAATGTGTTGTTAAATTATTGAAACAATAACTTAAAATCTCTGAATAATGACTTAATTGTCTTCTGTATATCCGCTTATAGCAAAATTGAACTTGTTTCTTCATAAAAAATTACTTTTGCCAAATTGAAATGAATTAAACTGAACTAAATTAAGCTGAATAAATAACACCACTGTCTTATTTAGAGATGATTTATAGCTGAATTCACAATGAATTTAATTGAATTGGTTTCATAATTGATTAATTTTAAATGAACTTTAACATTGGTTATTTTCCTGTTTATTAACGTAAAGCTGCTTTGAAACAATCTGTGTTGTATAAAGTGCTGTAGAAAATAACTTTTGACTTGCCAAACATTAACAAAGTGAATTTCAAGTTATCTTCCTTTTTAGGGATGTTTAGAAGCATTTTACTACAAAACAAGACTCAAATACTGATTATTTACAGTGTTGTATGAGAGTGAAGTCATACACCGCTAATGGAGCTTTTTATTGCCTCATTCTGAGTCACTGATTAAAGAGAACAAGTGTGTGTGAGCGAGTGTGAGCGAGTGAGAGAGAGAGAGAGAGAGAGAGAGAGAGAGAGAGAGAGAGAGAGAGAGAGAGAGAGAGATGATGTGTGTGTATGTGTGTGTGTGTGTTACCTGTCCAGCCATGAACTGCCCAAAGCCCGGAGGGAAAGTGAGTGTTGAAATCAGTAGAGTGACCAGCGCAGGATACAACAGACGCCTGAAACACAATCAAACATGTAAATACACATGAACAGACCTAAAACTATAATAGACAACAGTGTTTGAAATTAAGCTAAATGTAAAATAATATGCAAGTATTTGATTGCTTTCAGAAAGCTTTAGGGATTTTTAGATTTCAATTAAGATACTGTTTGGCCCATTTATTAACTATTTTTTTAAATTAGTACAAAAATAATGTTATTTTCAGAGGTTTAGCTACACTATAAATTATAAAGGATTACGAAAGCAACCCAGGATGTATATTTTTGTCATTTTCAGACATTTGACCCTCACAATTACAGAAAGACAAGTAGACACACGTTATTTTTATATTTTCCGTTTTCATTTTAATTTTAGTTACATTAGTTTTAGTATTTTTGTTGTGTTTTGTATTTTTTTAAATAGTTTAGTTGTGTTTTGTATTTTTTTTATATTTTTGTTGTTTTGTATTATTTAAATACATTTAAAGAGTTATTCTTATATATTTGTTGTGTTTTGTATTTTTTTAATACATCTATAGTTATCCTTATATTTTTTAAATAAATTTATACAGTTATTCTTATAGAGTTTTTATTTTAGTTTTAGTTATTTTACACCTTAAGTTAAACACAAGTTAACCTAAACACACTGGAAAATATTTTCTTTGTAATTTTGTCTTGTTTTATAGTATAAATATCAAAACATTCTTAAATAAAGATACATTTACTTGAGAAGCAAAATGATATAGTGTATTCTGAAAAAATTTTTTAAAAAAAATTGTAAGTTTTTGCTTAAAACAAGAAAAAATATCTGTCAATAGGGTAAGAACAATAATCTTGTTTTCCCTTAATATTTATTATTAAGAATTAAGAATTAGGATTATTTTTTCCATTGGCACATATTTTTTTCTTGTTTTAAGCAAAAACTTACAAAATTGTGTTACATTTTTCAGAAAACAAGACTTGACATTTTGCTTCTCAAGTAAATACATCTTAATTCAAGAATGTTTAGATATTTGTACTATAAAACAAGATAAAACATTACATTACATAACATTACATTTTTTAATATCACGTTTTTATACATTTAATTTATTTCAGTAAAAAAGGCTTTAGTTTTAGTTTCAGTTAACTATAATAACCCTGGGAACACTTACTTCTTCATGAGGAACTTGTTAATAGTTTTCTGTTTTCGCATAAACTGCACAATTAGCCTGTTCAAATACACAAATAAGGCCCCACCAAACCCGCTGGCAATTCTGCAGAGAGAGTGACATCATGCATATTTATTATGAGTGGGATAAAAATGCTCATGAATAAATTATTCATAACACAGTTCATCAGATGATTTTTGTTGGCGCTCTCATCAAATATCTGCTGGGTACAAAGTGTCTAAAACAAATGCACATGAACAATTAGCAGGAGACACTGATTCACATTTTAAATGATTGCTCAAGTAAATAGTAAGCAGTAAAAACGTACAACAGAAACATATTACAAGCAACAAAAGAAAAGTCAAGCTTCAGAGACAAATGGATAAGTAGCTAATCATGTTTTTTCCAGTGCAAACAATCATTTGCAAAAAAAAAAAAAAATATATAGAAATATCCTTAAAATATGCATGGAAAAAAGGGATATTGAGGTATTAAATATAAATGTTTTAAAGACAGATCTAACAAAATTTTGTGAGGTTAATCATACACTTTTTTTAATTCTTTAACTTTGATTCATTGTTAAATTTATTACTTATTTTAAGGAAATTCTTACTGGAAAAAAAGACAAATACATTAAGAAAATTATTTTTACACTGGTACATGACAAATGTAAAGAAAATAAAAGAGGCAGAACTGACCCGATCACAGCAAAGGCTGGAAGCTCCTGGAGGTCAAAGGGGAAGTCCAGTCTGAACCGCGTTTTAAAGAGAGCCGTGATCGTTTCTGAGAAAGAGAGACTCCTTTAACTCTCAACCTATACAAGCATATCATGTGTTTTCTATAGCATATATATATACTGAATACACATGCACACAAACCTTCATCTCTGTTCCACACTGCCAGAACTCTGAAGATAAAGGCACTAAACGTAGCAGCAAAGAATCCACGCCAGTAGTTTCGTACGGCGAAAAACGTGGAGGTGACTTCAATGCTGAATAACACACCTGAAATACACATATATAGCTATCTTGATGGACATTTTCAATGGTTTTTCAAATTTAGAAATGCTCTGTTTTTTCAAAGTTTGTTCTAAATATAGAAATGTTCTAAGTTTCTTCAAACTTAGGAATTTTCTTTTTTTTAAATATAGAAATGTTCATTTTTCAAGGTTTTTTTTTTTTTCAAATTTAAATTTACGTTTTTTAAATATAGGAAGTGTATACAAACACAGACATTTACATTTTTTCAAATATGGATTTTTTTCATTTTTGTAGAAGTTCTCAAATTTAGAAATGTTCTAAGTTTTTAAACAATGTACTTTTTAATAAAAATAAAATTCAAAATGTATTCAAATACATTTACGTTTTTTAAAATATTGAAATTTCTGTTTTTTTATCTTAGAAATTGTCTTTTTTCTAAACATAGAAATGTTGTTTCTTCAAATGTAGAAACATTCTAAGTTTTCAAACTTAAAAATGTACTGTTTTTAAATGCATTCAAATATTAAAATATAGAAATTTTGTAGTTTTTTTCGCTTCAAATTTAGAAGTTTTTTCATGCTTAGATTTTTTTTAATATTTCTTTTTATTATAGACATTTTGTAAGGTTTTTTTTTTTTCCAAATTTACAGTAAATATTCAAAATGTACAAACAGCATTGTATCCCCTAGTTAAAACGGCACTAACTACATTTAAATGATTTAGTCTTTTTAATACACCAGAGAACTGTGTGCCACTCAGAACTGAATTGAAAACACCTTTTAAATTCCATTTTAATTTCTAAATCTGAATTAAGAAAGCAAACAAACAGGATGCTAGACTCGAATTTTATGGAATTACTTTTTTTTTTTTTTAACTCAAATTCAAGTTTTTTTGGAATTAAAATGCAATTCAAAAGAAATATACCAGTATATAATCATGGTGGAAGAACATTTCCAAAAAATCTGTAATTTACAAAAAAAAAGAAAAAGAAAAAAGAAGCAGGCTTACAAGACCTTATATGATTATAGATATTTTCTGACATACATTTTTATTAGTAGTTTATTTGTGTGGTTAAAATGTAGTATAATCAACAGATTCAAACTTTGAATGCAATATTTTTAATGTAATTATCTGAAGCATTTTGTGGTGTTGCATGGCAAAACTAAATATTTTTGATGGCTGTTTATTGTTTTGACAATACTGAACATAGTTTAGAGAATTGTCTAATTAGTAACATAGTCATGAACTGAAAGAAAGCAATTATTAAACTCAAGATAGTTTGGTTCTTGTTGTTGGGTTTCTCTTTGGAAACACTTTCAGAAATGTTATCCGAATCAACACACACAGTTCTGACCTCCAATAGGAGCAGCAAAGCAGCATCCGACGCCGACAGCACAAGCAGCCGCAAGCATCTCGATGTTTCTGGACTCATTCTGTTCAACACACACACAAGAGAAAATTTTATATATAACAGCAGACAACCTAGCCTATTTAAACACACACACGAAACCAAAAAGCAGAAGTACATACACACCAGCACAGTCTAGGACTGTTCAATACAAAAACACAATAAAGTGCAATTAAAAATCTACTTCCACAAAGTCACAAATGATAAAACAGTGACTTAGTGTTCATAAACCTAAAATGTAAATAACAAATGACAAAATCTTCTGACTTCAAATTTACAATTTTTTTTTAGAAAATGAAGGGCATTAATTTTTCCTCAATGTCAGTCAAAGTTTCTTGCACCAAAAATAGTTGCAATTTAGTTTTCGTACTGACAGTTTTCTTGCAATTCTCATTTTAATACAGTTTTTCTCACTAGATTCTCATTACTGTAAAATTGTATTTACGGTAATACAGTAAAAAAAACACTGCAATGTATTTTATTTTAAAAAATGAGCATAGATAAAAGACATAAATAAATATTACAATAAATACTTGACACAATATGACCCAAGATCTTGCGAGATTCATGCAAACATTTTATACTATTATGTTTTCTGATATATAATACTGGATACAAAAATTAAATATATCTGCAACAAAAGAAAGTGTTCATAAACCTAAAACGTAAATAACAAATGACAAAAAATTCTGACTTCAAATTTACATTTTTTTTTTTAGAAAATGAAGGGCATTAATTTTTCCTCAATGTCAGTCAAAATTTCTTGCACCAAAAATAGTTGCAATTTAGTTTTCGTACTGACAGTTTTCTTGCAATTCTCATTTTAACAGTTTTTCTCACTAGATTCTCAATACTGTAAAGTCGTATTTACGGTAATACAGTAAAAACACTAACTTTTTAAAAATAACACAGATAAAAGACATTAAAACAATAAATACTTGACCCAAGATCTTGAAGAAATCTTGCGAGATTCATCCAATTATGTATACCACATTTTGTACTATTAGAGGAGTTTGCTTAATTGCAAGTTATGATTTTTTTAATTACCTCATAAATTCCACCAAAGAATGACATGAATTTGCAGAGAAGAGCAGCACACAAACTGGCAATGTGCACAAACGGACCCTACAGGATAGAAAACACACACAAGTCTTGTGATAAATTCAAATCAAACCAGGGATGCTTTAAACAACACTGACTCAAGTTTTTTGGAGGAAAGGAGAGCAAGTAAATTAGATCTTAAACTAAAAACATATTCAGAGTGTGTTTACCTCTTTGCCCAGAGGCAATCCACTGCCCAGCGCACAGGTCAGTCCAACGACTTTGGCCACAAACGTTTTTAACGTGAGATATTCCTTGAGCACCACTCCTCTGAGAATCGTCTTCATTTCAGGAATACCTGACCCTGAATGAGAGATAAACGCAGGAGAGCACTGCTGAATTATGAAGAAGAGCAGAAATCTTTCATGAGTGTGTGAATGTAATCATGTCTCACCAGCGGCCTGAGGTGCTACTATGTGTGTGAAGCCTGCAGAGAAACTGATGAGAACCACAGGATGAGTGACCCAAGCTAAATACTGCAGGATTACGTTACTGTCCAAACCACCGTACATCCACTTCTGTGCTGTAGAGAGAGCAACACACAAGGAGAAAATTACAGGGTGTGTGTACTACAAAATTTTGCTTTGAAAAATTAAAAAGTATCTGGACAAACATGAATGTACTTTAGTCAAAGTACAAGTCAGAATATTTAAATTGCACTTAAGTACATTTATTTCTATGCTTTTGAAATTGATGGATAAGTTTAAAAGACAATGGAAATTTTTTTTATTAAAAGTACTAAAAAGTAACAGCTTTAAATCACATTTCAAACTTAGAAATGTTCAAAATTTTTCAAACTTAGAAATGTTCAGTTTTTTCAAACTTACAAATGTGACTCGTGCTGGAAAAATGAGTGTGAATGCGCAAGGTCTAATTCTGAGCTACAGGCAAAAGAAGTGAAAAATGTCAGTTTAGGTCGTAAATGAGTTCATTAAACCCTCTTCTAGAGATCCCAGTGCTCCAAATAGTAATTAAACATCTAAAATTATCTTTATTTGTACATTTTCTGAGAGGAGTACCTTTTCTCTGCTCGCTTCTGGAAAACTGCTGCTGCTTCTCAACACAAGTTGTAGGTCTGTTGTTGCAAAGTGCAGCATTCCAGCTTTGTGAATATTCATATCAAATTCTCGATGGCATGAGTCCAAACCAGTGAAATATGATTTCAAACCCATGCTGGTGAAAACAAAA
Organism: Spinibarbus caldwelli; assembly: GCA_039654775.1. NCBI lineage: Eukaryota > Metazoa > Chordata > Actinopteri > Cypriniformes > Cyprinidae > Spinibarbus > Spinibarbus caldwelli. The sequence goes on along the minus strand of CM077253.1, from coordinate 1,402,488 downwards.
TGATCACGCTGACTGACATTTGCAAAGCGCATGCATAAGATGCGCCTTTCCAAGAGTGCGCAATCTCCCTATAAAGTAGCTACATTATTGCGAAATATGTCTTGGCGAGATTCACCCAAAGATAACCTGTCATGTCTGACATGACGCTAAGTTAATGGTTGAGGAAAAATCTGATGTGTAACATTATATTTGATCCATGCATTACAGTAGGTCCTAATATACTGTAGATCTGTCTCAATGTTATGGCTCGTTTCCACTGAGCGGTACGGTACAGTACAGTTCAGTACAGTACGATCAGGCTTGCGTTTCCACTGCCAACAGTACCCTTACTTGGTAGGCGTGGTGTATGCTGGAAAGTAGCGATTGACGATAAAGTGATGTGAAAATCAAAAGAACTCATTTTTGAAAAATTGCTCATTCCGACTCATTTTGCCAGCACGGGTCACAAATGTTGAAAGTTTTTCAAAACTTAGAAACACTCAGTTTTTTCAAACGTACAAAACGTGCAGTTTTTTTTTTTTTTTTTTTTTTTAATTTAGAAATGCTCAGTTTTCTCCAAACTTAGAAATGTTTCTCCAAAATGTTTTTCGAAACTTAATGTTCAGTTTTTTCAAAAAATTTCCAAACTTTGAAATGTTCGATTTTTTTTTCAAACTTAGAAATGTTCAAAATATTTTTTTCCAACCTTAGAAATGTTTAAAGTTTATTTTCCAAACTTAGAAAGGTTTACAGGTTTTTTCAAACTTAGAAATGTTCAATCTTTTTCCTAAACTTGAAAAGGTTCAAAGTTTTTTCCACAAACTTAGAAATGTTAAAAGTTTTTTCAAATTTAGAAATGTTAAGCTTTTTTTCCAAACTTGAAAATGTTCAAAGTTTTTTTCACCCAAACTTAGAAATGTTAGAAACTTTGTTTTTTGGCTTAGAAATCAAACGGCAAAAAATGCATTCATTTTCAACAGCAATTAAGTACATCACAAATTTGCCAAAATAAAACTAACTGTACCGCATAAATGTCCTAAAGTACTTATACTTCTGACATAGACATTTAATTTGACTGCTTTTATGGAGTAACTAAAACCTTCTTTAATCAGTTCTTTAGAAAACCATCTGTCTTGGTTCTTTAGGGAACTTTAAAACCAAAACACTGACTTAACCTCCAAAAGAACCATATAACAACTCAAAAACCCTATACAGCCAAAAATAATATAGCAATCACAATTGACATCTTTACTTCACAAACACACACACTCACCTTGTAGCAGAAGGACGATGCAGAAATCCATAACAAAGCTGACCAGAGCCATGACGAGTCCCAGTAAGATGAGGAAGATCCAGTCCTCACCGACCCGCGACATGAGGAACTGCTGACAGTGCACTGCACAGACTCCACAGAGAGAGACTACATTACCCACAATGCACCAGTGCCCAAAATCAGAATGCATTACTTAGAAAGTACCAGCGCACACCTGGAAGACTCCATACTACACAACCTACAACTTACAGTACACAAAAACAACAGGAATCAGCAAAAATCAAACAACAATGTGCAAAAAGAAAAAAAAAACACAATGAATTTACTTTTCTGCCACTACAAAAACTCTGAGCATATAATTAAGTCATATAATATTTCTGAACTACTTTCCCCAAAAGTCCTTCCATCATCGTTTTTACAACTAAACTACCCACAATGCTCTCTTCAATTCTAAAACATCCAATCAAGTTGTACAACACAAGCACGCTCACACAATGCTAATGTATTCTTAGATGACTTGTTTGAGTTTGTCAGAAGGGAAGTTCATATTCTGGATTATATCTGGTACAATCTTGTGTTACACTTAAATATATTTCACTGTAACTTGAGAAATCAGTTGGCTCTTCACAATGTAGGAATTCACATATATTACACACAGAATATAGCAGTTATAACAGCGTTGTCATTTTTAATATTTTTTATGTCTATGCAGTATGTAATATTTATTTAGTTTTAGCTATTTTAATACATAAACTTATTTTACTTGGTCAAGGCGACATTTTTTTTTTTTTAAGTTTTTTTTTATATATTTTATTTCCGTTAGTATTTATTTTTCACTTTAAATTACTTAAAACTTTACTAATTGAATAATTGTTTAGTAATTTAGTAATTGTTTTCTGTTTTTTGTCCTTTTTGTTATTTATTATTATTTGTAATAATATTTTGTACCAATATTTGTATACCAACAACTAAAGGGTTATGACAACCGAATAATTCTCAGTATCTTTTATAAATACTAAAAAAATTAACAAGCACCATGTCTATATAGTATTTATGATATTTTATTTATTTAAATTTTTATTTACTTTAAACTTTTTTATTTCACCTAGATGGCAATGATTTTCATTTATTTAGTTGAAGATTTAAAAAATAAATAAATAAATAAATAAATAAATTCGGTTAACATTTTTTATTTATTATTTAATTTTCTTAAAGCTTTAGTAATTTTGTTGTGTGTTTTGTCATTTTATTCGTTTTTTTATATGTCTGTGTAGTATTTAATATTTATTTCATTTTAGTTATTTTAGTACTTTTTTTTTTTCAGCTAGGCAAGGTGACATTTTTCATTTTCATTATCATTTCATTTCAGTTAACATTTATTTTTTTCACTTTAATTTACCTTAAGGTTTAGTATTTCTGTTTTGTGTTTTTGTCATTTTTATATGTTTTATATCTATATAGTATTTATTAATTTTTATTTCTTATTTTTAGTTATTTTAGTACTTCAACTTAAACTAAATGAAAATGAGAAATGTTGCTTTGGCAGCTAGCTGAAATAAATTAATTTTTTTATATTTATATTTTATTTCAGTTAAAGTTTATTTCATTTCAAGTAACTTTTTTCATGGTTTTAGTTTCAGTTAATAACATTAATAACAGTCAATAATAACTCTGGTGCTCAATAATCAATCAATCAATCTCTGTAGGTTTGGATTGTCTTTCACTTTAGCTGTCAGGTGTGTGTGTGTGTGTATTCGTATGGAGTGTGTTTTTGCCTGTGTGTGTGTGTATGTTCTTGAGTGCTACTGCAGTCCATTAAACTCACTAACACCATTTCTGAAGTCATTTTTAAAACATTAATTCTTTATTCTTCTCATAAACAACAGGTCTAGAAAAGAATCTCCGTCACCCTCTGCATCCATAACACAAACAAAGGGATGCTGTTAGTATCCACGGCAACCTCAATAAGAGCCAATGATGACTCACCAAATGATGGAGCAAGAAGCAGCGAATCTGAGCATGTAGGAGTGACAGTGTGGACGTGTCTTCAAACACTTAAAATCACTTCTAAAGCAATGTTTCCAGACATCTATAATTTTGCTTTTGAAATGTAGCCAACTTTAGACAAAAAATGAGACATGAAAGCAAGTTAGAATGAAATGCACTCACACACACAC